>JAKSZP010003112.1:0-70702 GCA_022478985.1 Massospora cicadina | reverse complement strand
GGTTGTTACCCAGCGCTCATCTACCATATGAGCGAGATTGCCCTGAGTAATGAGGGGTATGGCCATTTTCTTCATTACCTTCTTGCTCAGGAGTGGAAAAATAGTCCGATCAATGCCCAGAGGATGTTCCCCAGGACTTACATTACCCTTTCCTTTTTCCAAGGGAAGGGCCCCACCACCAAGAATCTGTACAAGAGCCATATTCTTGTGCGCCTTGGGTATCTTGATTACCATTGCAGGTTTTTTTGGGGGGGGACGGGGAGCCTTGGGGTGGGATATGTGGAATGCTTTGACCAGGTTCATGCAATTTGCACAATTGCGTGCCTTGACCCAACTGTTCTTGTAGGCTGGATAACCTTTCCAGGCCACGAGATATTGGACGGAACGTCACAATTTCTGGGATGCCAGGATAACCTCTACCTCAGCCTCTTCCTCATTTTCAACATTGATTGGTTCTGGTTCTGTGGGAATTGCACCCTTGAAGGGTGACAGCTGGGAAACATGGAAAACGGGATGCTGCTTCCAATGCATGGGGAGCTTCAGTTGGAATGCCCTGTTACCCAATACCTCCTCCACCAAATGGGGACCCAAGCGTTTACTGGCGAATTTATGGGAAGGGGCCTGGTTTATAAGTGATGGGTGTCAAGCATAACATAGGAGCCCACTGTAAACTCATGACACAGAAGACGCTTTTGATCTGCAAAACGCTTGTAGTCATCTATAGCTTTGGTGAGGTGTTCCCACACCAAGGCTTGAGTCAATCTAATATGAGCAGCATGGTCCAACCAAAAATGAAGGATTATAACCCAACGTTGCTTCATAGGGGGAAAGCCCTGTGGATGCGTGGGTACTATCATTGTGCGTGAATTGAGCAAGAGGGAGGTCATCAGCCCAAGTATCCTGCGCGGCTACAGCATAGCCAGCAGGTACTGTTCAAGAACTTGATTGACCTGCAAGATCTGGCCGTCAGACTGAGGATGATATGCCGTGGAGCAACATGAGGATATTTTCAGTATTGATAGGAGTTCACTCCAAAACTGCACGGCGAACTGTGAGCCACTGTCACTGATGATCTCCTAGGGGGAGACCAAACATCAAAAACACATGGCATACAAAAAGGCGGGCTGTTTCTTCTGACATAATCATGGAAGTACAAGGTATAGAAAGGGAAAGTTTCGTGAATTAAACCACCACTACCATCACTGCTGTGAACCCATTAGAACAGGGGAGCTCAACGATAAAGTCCACGGACACCAATGTCCATGGGCCCTCCGCCTGCTGTAAGGGGTGCAGGAGGCCATTTTTGCCAGAACAATTCAACTAGGCCCCGGTGCAAGTAACACAATCGGCGATCTAGGTTGGAACTTCTTTTGTCAAGCCTGCCCAATTGTAGGTCCGTTTGATCAAATCGATGCATTTCTTAAAACCAGGGTGACCAATCATGGGGGGATTGTGATGCGTGTGAAATACCTCAGTTCGGAAGGAGGGGGGAACCCAAACGCGTGATCTAAGATATATAAGACCCTCCTTCGGTGAGTATAAGGAGTGTTTATGCTTCTAGTGAGATAACTGCTAGACCAACTCCACGCCCTCAGGGAAGGCCATTTGACTAGCTAAGACTTGAG
Source organism: Massospora cicadina (assembly GCA_022478985.1). NCBI lineage: Eukaryota > Fungi > Entomophthoromycota > Entomophthoromycetes > Entomophthorales > Entomophthoraceae > Massospora > Massospora cicadina. The sequence continues at coordinate 69,077 of JAKSZP010003112.1, read as the reverse complement.
CAACTAACGGAGCGTCAGGGACCAGAGTAATGGAAGAAATGACAGGGGGAACAATTGACAAGATTTGGGAGGTAGGAATCACAGTAAAGAGATCCACTTCCTCCAGATCCTCAGAACTGTAGGCAGGACTGCGGCTGAGAAAATTGGGAAGCATATTCGGTGCACCTTTTATGAATTCATATTTGAAATTGAAACATCACAGGTTCCAATAGGTTCATGCTTGCTGATGTGCCAATTTTTGGGGTTTACAAAAGTACAACAGGGCCTGGTGATCCATGTGAACCATTAGTTTATGTCAGGCACCCTGTAACAAGTACCTCCAATGAGTTAGGGCCCATGCAACGGCTGCCAACTCCTTGTTGTAAATAGTCCAAGACTGCTCCATAGAGGTGAACTTTTCGGGAAAAGTAGGCGACTGGGTGTTCCAAGCCATTGTGCTCTTGGAGCAACACTGCTCCAACAGCTACTGACGACGCGTCACATGCAACGATATACAGCTTGGTGGGATTGGCGTGTTTCAAAATGGGAGGGGATATGAACACCTACTTAATTGATTCAAACGCCTGTTGGCATTCGTCCATCCAATGAAATACTACGTTTTTCCCTGTGAGTGGGTGGAGTGGGGCAGCCAGCTGGGAAAGTTCCAGGGAAATTTTTTTAAGAAAATGATGTTTCCCAAGAAGCTCTGTAGTTGTTTCTGGGTAGTCGGGGTTAGCAATTCCCAGATAGCATCCAACTTATTGAAAGGGATTGTGAAACAATCTTTAAGGACAAGGTTCCCGAGGAACATAACCTCCTCCTTATAGAACTCACACTTGGAAGGCTTGATGAACAAACCTGCCTTATGTAAGGTGGCCACAACTGCTTCCAGGTTAGTAACGTGTTGTTTGGGAGTCAGGGAGTGAACCAGAATGTCATCGATATATGATACTGCGCAGGTAAACCAGAGGTCACACAGTACATTATCAATCATGTGTTGAAATGTAGCAGGAGCGTTCTTCAGCCCAAAGGGCATCACATAGAATTGGAAAATGCCCCGCTTCATCCAGATTGCTGTTAACCATTCTTGCTCTTTCATCACCTGAATCTGGTTGAATGCATTAATGAGATCCAGCTTAGAAAACGCCCAAGATTTGTCAATTGCTTGGCTTATTGTCAGTTCTAAAGGCAGGGGTTAGGGATCGGAAACTGTGATTTTATTAATGTGTCCATAGTCCACACAAGGGCGGAGAGAACCATCAGCTTTTCAAGTGAAGACAATGGGAGACGCGATGGGCGAGGTCTCCTTGAACATTCACCCTTTTCTCAACATATTATCCAACCAGGTGTTAAGGGCGGCCTCCTCCTCTGCTGTGTGAGGATACAATGGGCAGTTGATATTCACCAACTCCAACATCGTGCAAAAACTACAGTCTAATCTAGTGTGAGGAGACAAGCGATCCACCTTTTCTGAATCAAAAATGCGTTTTATAGCGCATTAAACTTTTTGAAAAAGAGGATGGTAAGTCCATAGGGGAGATGAGGGACGTTATAGAAAAGCAACCTTAAGCTTTCTTAAGAGTGTCATCTAGGGGGAATTCACCCTTCAGTTGATCATTAGTGAACAACATCGTGTTAGACTCCAGGTGGATTTTGACATGTTGTTGGCGACACCATCCCACTCCTAAGATCACTGGAAACACCAAGTTTTGTATGGCCAAAAAGCGATCGCAGAAGCTAAATTGGTATAGAAAACGTGACTGGGTGACATACCAGGTATGAGGTTTGGGAGGATGACGATGCAACCATCACTGAAGGACCTGCATCCATGGAAAGTTCCAATTGCTGGGCCAGTTCTTCACTCATAAAAATTCCCGCGGCTCCAGTGTCCACCAGGGACTCAAAGGAGACGTTATGGGACCCAACACTAATTTTCATGGGTACTAAGAAGTAAGAGGAGTTCTCTTTATTGGTAGTTGTGGATGAATCCAGTGATACCGAAGAGATGGTGGTGGGGTCAGGGGAAACCACTAGGTTTTGGTGAGGAGCAAACTCATTGCAAGTTGAGATGTCAGACCCTACTGACATGGGTAAAATAGCCGCGGCAACTATGGGGTATGGGTTTGGAGTTTTGAGTGGGACCAGACTAATGTGGGCCGAGATAATCTTCTTTACAACCTGATTCAGTTGGAAAGAAGGGACCATTGCTGCACCAATGTATGCGAGAAAAGTGGAAATGGCTAAGAATAATGGTTGGCTGACTATGTCAGGCGAACAGTAAGCAAGAATGAGACTTTCCTTCCAGCCAGAGTGCCAGAGCACCTGAATGGCAAACCAGAATGCCCAAGGCACTGCTGCTGATATGACAAATATGGAACCATAAAGGAGTTCCACCAATATCTGCCGGTGAACCAGAATTTTGTATGGCACAAAATAAAGTACCAGATGCACATGGCCATTAACCTCAAGGGGTATGAGAGCATCGGCGGATAAGGCGGCTTAATTTTTAACATATAAAATTCTAAATTTTGAAGAAGGTTTTTTTAATGGAAAATTTAAGGAAGAAAAATTGACCAACAATTTTCTCAGTGCAATGTGACTGATTAAATAGTCGTTAATTTGAGGGGTAAGCAAGCTGGGATTAGGTCCCACAAGTTTGACCTAACTGGCGAATTATTTGGGAATGGGCAGGTTAGTTCCCTTGGAAACAACATCAAAAAACTTGGCGGTGGGCTGAGTCACTGTCAGTTCAACCTCAAACATCTGAACCAAGGCTCAGCTACATTTCTGACAGTTGGCGCGATGGCGTTTGGCTCAACAAGCGGTGGGAATCCCCAAGGCCACCCCACATAGGGGTAGGCCCATTTGGTTGGGGATGGGTTCAGGACGCCCAACCCGCTCATTCTCAGTTGCTATGTCGTTCGTTCAGTCAATGGCATTGCATCAGGCACAACACCCAATTTGCCAGCAGGAAGCTTCAAAACCTCATCAATGGTGTCTGATGCTATTACCTGCCCATCAGGGGTGATGCACAATGGATTTGGGAGGGGGGAGATTTTTCCAATTGTCATGTTAACTGAATTGCAACCGTCAGGAATTCCAGCCAGTAAATTGGTCTTCATACCTTTTTAAACATTTGAAATCCAAGCATTGGGCTGATTGCCGCTCATATTAGTTGCAATTGATTTCATTTTGGCGATCTTGGTGCAGATTTCACTGATTCCTCGTAACAGTTCTGCTGAGGAGAGTGTGGGTACTGGAAGCGGGATCTGAAGCGGAAGGGCTGTTACCCAGAGCTCGTCTACCATGTGAGTGAGATCGCCCTGAGTAATGAGGGGTATGGCCATCCTCTTCAGTACTTTTCTGCTTGGGAATGGGAAAATGGCCAATCGACGCCCAGAGGACATTCCCTGGGACTTACAGTTCTCATCCACTTAGATTAAATCAATGTGTTTAGTCATATTTTTACAGATTACCTGAAACACTTAAAAGTTTTCAAAAACCTAATGGTGGTAAAACTGATATAAAACATAGGAAATGTCAATTCTTCAATATGGAGATTTATTAATTTGGGCTTTGTTGTTGACATTAATGGACTACGCCCTCAAAAAACCTAAAGTTGAGGCAATTTGGGCTATGTACCAACTGAGGAGAGTTCATTATGTGCAGGTATTTTTAGGAATGGTCAGCTATTATCACCAGTTCATCAAGAGCTTTGCTTCCATCGCTGAAAACTTTTTCAGCTGTTAAGAGATCCCAAGAAAGTCTTTTTACTGAATTAATAATTCCACGACTAATTCATTTCTCTTATTACTCTTGATGGTGGAACTGATATTGTGATATTCAAATTTTCATTAGCCGTTTGTTATTAAAGTGATGCATCCCTGACAGCAGTTAGTGCCATGTTGAGCGAGGAGGACGAATTTGGAAATGAACACCATTTAACATATGTGATCTGTATTATGAGTTAGAAAGAGAGAACTATAATATAATGATCAGGCATGTATTGTGGTGTTATATGCCTGTAAGCAGTTCAGAGTATCATTCCATAGAGCCCATCTTACTGTGATGACAGACCGATACTCGCTGAGATGGCTGCATGACTTGAGGGAGCCTGAAGGGAGTCTTTCTCAATGGGTTAAAAGTTACAAGCGTATGAATATGAGATTGTGCACTGAGAAGATACCACACATCAAAATGTTGATGGATTGTCATGGTTGCCAAAAGTTCTGGTGTTTCAGAGTGAAGCATATGCGTTGTATAAGAAGATGCTTAGTGGAGATAAAAGGGATCAGTCACCAGAGATTCAGCAAACCTTACAATTAAAGGAAAATATGAAGATCATTAAGGGTCAATTGTATAAAATAAGTGTGGAAAGTCCCTACTTTTTCCATATCTATCTAAGTATATAGCAATTATCGATGCAGCTCATAATGTAACTGGCCATGGGGGCCTGCGGAAATCTCTGGAGCAAATTTGATGGGATTACTTCTAAAAAGTTCATAATTTTGACATCATAGAAAGTCTTGGTATAAGTGTAATGGTCAGGCATACAAGCCCTTTAAGAAAGCCACTTCTTTCTAGCTAGTGGATGCTGGGTTCATATGTCATAATGTATCTATCAACAAATTAGGGACTTTGACCGTGATTATGGAAAAAGTTGATATATCATTGTAGCAATCAATGACCTGACTCAATGGATAAAGACTCGTAATATAGCTAAAGTAGATGATAGCAGTACTGCTAAGTTTATAATGGAGCAGTTGATTTATGGGCATGGTTGCCCTCATGTTATCTTACCTGATAATGTCAGCAACATTGCCATGCATAACATTCTGAAGCTAAATGAGTTAATGGAAATATAAGAGTACTGACTACATCCTACCATCCAGAAACCAATGGGATGGTTAAAATAGTGAATAGTACACTGGTTGATACTTTTAAAATCTTGTCTCTGGGAAACCTTCCATGTTGGGTAACATAAATGTCAGTTGCAACATTTGCCTATAATTTAAATTGTCATACACTAACAAGGAAGTCCCATTTAGAATTTCTTTATGAGCGCTAGGCTATTTTCCCCTAATTCTTTATTCTGCACTTAAGCCAAGTCCAGAAATGACGCCTTTACAGCATTTGGAAAACTTAACAAAAAGTTTCGATTGGGGTGAAGCCTCTGTTTATGCAATACTCTCAAGTGAAAGCTCAAGGAAAAAGAATATGGGGATTTGCGGTGGCCATCTCTTACTACTTTTGAGATTAGCAATAGGATAAAAATCTTACTTTCGCTTTGATACCTAAATCAAAGTCAAATTTGAATTTTTAAAAAAAATACAAAACACTACCAACCAATTGAGCCAAAGTTTAGCAATGTCGATGCAATTGACGCCTGCTGCCCCAGCCTGGGGTGGTGGTGCACCGCCATCTGGCATCTTTCAGCTGCCACCAAAGTGCGCCCAGGCTGGCTCTGCTAGCCCTCCCAACGCTACCAGGCGTTATGTTCCCCTCAGGACTTGGACCACCACCTCGCAAGTGCTCAGGCGGTGCTCTGGAGCCCTTTAGTGCTCCCACGGAGAAATTTTCATTTCAGCCTCTGGGTCAAATATGGAAATCTCTTCCCATACGCAAGTGCGGCCATCATTGAGATGGCCATGGCAGTTTTCAAACCTGCCAGCTATATCAACTTCCACCCTTTAAGGGATACAAAGACCTCAGCTTCTGCTCTTAAGCTGATGCAGTGGCAGCAGCCAAGCTGCATTTAATTTATAAGAAAATTTCTTTGCCCGCCATTTGCACCTGGCTCCTGGATGAGGCCACTTTGGTGGTCCAGTCATCAGGTTGCCCTCATTACTTTCCCCTGAACGCCTCCGCCATGAGCTCACAGATGGTTTGGCCATTTACAGTGCAGACCCTGTGTTGCAGTTTGTAAGACCTATGGGGAGGATCATCTGGAAGGCACTTGCACCTTTGCAATGATCAGCCCATTTCATCGCGACACCCACTTCACAATTTCCCCCTGCACTGTGATCAGGTCCACCCCTGATCATCCTTTTTGGGCATGCATTGAAAACGGCTGCACCATCTGCCCATTACGTTTTTAGCTCAATCACTAAAAGCACAAGTGCCCTATGGCTTCTGCTTCTGCTGCTTCCACCAATTCTCCTCTGGTGCCACCTGGCAGCTGACTCGCCCCTAATTTTTTAATTGGGGAGTGATTCTTCAACTTCCAACCTTGGTAGATTCTGGCGTGGCTTCCAAAAGTGCAGCCAATCAAAATTTTAAAAATTCAAAAATTTGGTCAATTTACGGCGCACTGAGCTGATGGCTGAAACAGTTTCTGCTGAGCTGCCATGGTCAACATCTTTCAGCCAATCAGGTGCTGCCAACCTGCCAACTATGGTGGCTGGGCTGGCACTATCTAATTTAAATCCATTTAAAGCGCTCAAATGGATTAATGATTCAGATCAGGCTTATAATGTTAAGCCTGATTTTGTTTTAAAGGAATTATTCATCAATCCTCTCAATTTGCACCCCACCGTTTTCACCTTAAAAACGGTTTTCCAATTTATAAATATAAATAATATGGCATTTAAAGCCACTGTTGCTCCTTCCAACACCCTACTACACTAGCAACTCCATGAGGCGATGGACTTCTTGGTTGAGGGTATTCCTATCCCCAATTTCCCCAATGATTTTGAGGAAGAAGCAAAATATGAGATTGAGGAGCTCACTTTTGGTGTGATCCATGCTTGTATCAACATGGCAAAAACCTCTCTTTTTGACCACACTATCTCCAAACCCACAAGCGCATCAAGTCTGTCACTTGTGTGCTGGCTCTCATCACTTTCGCTGAGCATCAACTTGCTTAATACATTGAGGCGATGGATACTGCTGGCTTTATAAACCAAAAGAAAACCCGCAGCTAACCTCCTCATGCCCCATGTCGCTGATGCACCTACCCCTATGTTGTCCGCCATGGTTTACCAGCTAAAGCTGGCGCCGGACAAAAGTTTCCCCAAATCTTCCTCGCCATCTGATATGGCTTCCTAGGCTGATAGCCTAGGGGCTATAATAGGAATTTTTATTTATGATAGTCCCTTTGTTTGACCCATTTGCAAATAAATATGCATGGCGGCTCCCCTTTTTGGGTTGGGCACCACTAGTGCTAAAGAAAGAGATTAGCAACAAGGTCAATTATTGTGAAACCCACAGCTTTGGATGGCGGAATAAGCTAAAAAGCTCTGGGTTGGACCATCAAGGGCATCAATAAGTTGGCATTAGATGTCTACCTGATTAAGGACCTCTCTAATGTCACATTTTATATAGGGTGCATGTTAAGTTTCATAGAGCATGCATTTGATTATAAAAATGTCATGAGTGTTTTTGTTATTCTTAAATATCTAATTATACTAATATAAGAATGTCTGCCTAATTTTAGGCGAGACATAAGGTCATTAATATTTGGCAATGGTTGCCAACTAATTTTCTTTATAGCTCTACAATCATTTTAAGGGCTATAGATACCACCAATTATCTCTACTTTATTTTATGTTTTAAGTAATTTATACTGCGATAGTGTTTCCGCAGCCTCTAGAATTAAGGGGTTGTGCAAAAGAATTTGCATCAATAGTATGTTGGAAGAAGAAAAAATTTGGTTAAGTGGGGAAGTTTTGGGATTTTATTTAGTTTGCGCTTTTCTCAATATATTCAGATGATAGTGATTTATCAGGGGATGATCACTGGTATGAATGATCGGTGCCAATAACTTTTAGGCTTCTGAGGAAAAAGTTATCACTTAGTATTTAATTTTTTGAAGTTATATCAATGACTCTTAGGCTCCCAAGGAGGGAGCTCAAAACTAAATTATGGTTAATTTGATGATTAGACTTCCTTGAGAACAAATTTTGGTTAACTAGTAAATAAGAATAGTAAAGCCTTTCTTTCCCTTAACAATCACTTTAGTTACTACAGTTTTTTTACACAAATTTTTGATAATCATACAGGATAGATGGGCGATTTTAATAATACTTCTAATAGAACCTGGGCGAGCGTCGCATCAAGAGGTGCGCAAAACAGTGCACCCAAGGGCAATAAACGCCCTGGAGGGGGACCAGGAACCCAAGCCGCCAAGAAACCACAAACTCAGACACCAGCCAGGCTTATGGTATTTACTATAAAACAATATCATTACATGTACATCCAAGATAACCAGCCCCTTTCAAGGTGAAACACAGGCTCTGACTCTTCCTTGGGGATGAGTACCCAACCCTGTGGGAGAAAACATGTGAGCCACAGCCCTCCCTTTTCCCCCACGCGGTATATGTCACCAACAACAATATGGGCCACGGCTGGATTGATATTGGTTTCAAAACAGCTGAAGAAGCAGATGCCGCAGCAAAAGTCTGCATTGAAATTGCCCTTCCTGAGGGCAAAAAATAGTGTGCACCGCGCACACCAGATGGAAAAAAGCAAAAACTTTGTTCATCTCCTTCAACTCGCTGCCTACCAACCTTCCTCATAAGGTAATCAAGGAGGAGCTCCGCAAAGGGCTCATAGCCTATGGAGAAATTATGCAACTCAAATTAAAATGATTTCACCTGATGCCAACCCTGTGCACAGGCAAAGCTATTGCCATGATCAACCTGTTCCCCGAAGTGGAAGATGACTTATCAAGAATCCCCAACACAGCAGAGTTTCACTTTGTGGATGGGAGACAGTCATCCACATTCTGAGTTACACTGGAACGTGAACTGCCTATATGTAACCACTGCGGTTCATTGGGACACAAGGAACACGCATGTCCCATGAAGGAGGGCCCAATGGAAGCAGACTACTGTGAGGAAGCTATGGATGAAAGTAATGAAAACTTTGCCAAAATAACCGGCGGCCACCACCCATTCCGCTGAGGTGAAGATGGACTTTACTCCATTGTGGACCCAGTTACACATAAACAATGCAAAGTGGCACAAAAAGCACGCAAGCGGACAGCAGCTGAGGCGGCAGCGCACGCGAAATAATCCATTGACCCTGGAAAATTCAAGAGGATATTTCAGATATACACCAAGCCAACTAAGCAGAACAATATGCACAGGTTAAAAATTTCACAGCAACTTGACTGAGTCACCAAGCGACATCAATCATGCACACTTTGAGGAACAATTCAGCTGCAATATGGGCGAAAATGTAGTGCACAATTCTCCAAATTTGAACCCCAAAATTATAGAACCCAATCAGCACCCTGCATTCTACCATCATGAGACACTTGCGGGAAAAGATAACGCATATTCCAAAAACCACAATTCCCACAAAAAATTGGGTCAGATCAAGGGAACTGACATTGTTACTGAGAGAGTTGGAGTACAGACGCAGAGCATGGCCAAATTGAGCCACGGTGGGTAGGGCCAGAGGGCCCTCCCAACAGCTCCTGAGGCGCCGTGGGCACCTCAGTGTCAATAGGGATGCCAAACATTGCGGGAGCCAGGGCTCAAACGTCTCAAGCCAAAAAGCTGGGCTTCCTGCGAAAACCCCTTGTAGACATCTTAGACATCTAAGAAACCAATGTCTTCAAGGGGAAGAAGAATCCTGGTCAGCCAGGGTCTCACCATCACAATCAGTATAGACGTCTCACTGTGGGGTGATCATCTGAAATAACAAAAAATTAAAAATTACAAACTCCTCATCATACCTTCATGGCCGCGTCCTGGTAGCAACTTTCACATGCCAAGAGGAAACAATCTCAATAGCATGCATCTATGCACCATGCACTGCAGCTGAGAGAGAACAATTTCTAGAAACTGTTCCAACACTCACCCTCCCTCCAGATACCATCCTGTTGGGCGACTTTAACTGCTGGGATAATCCCGACACAGACTGATGGCCTAACCCCAGGGGATACCCACCAGAGCACATTGAATTCTGCACAATGAAGGCATCCCTTGGCCTTCAGGATGCTCTCCCCCCAGATCACCACTCCTTCCCCACATGACATGGCCCAATGTACGTGAGAGAACGCTCATATCAATGAGCTGCATCAATCACATCCTCATTCCACAATCCCAACAATCAAGAATTTCCAAATTTACAACAAAAAAGTCAATTTCTCCGACCACCAACTTGTTTTGGTGCAGCAATTGCCAGCCCAAACCCACACACAGGCGTCGCCTTGGAGAAAGCCACACCCAGAAAACATAAAATTACCCAAAATATTTGACTGGGTTTAACATGAGGCCACAAACTCAGAATATACATCCCCATTCACTTCAGATCCCATCGTAACTTGGGCAAAATTCAAAAAGGAACTATTCAACAAAACCTGACACCTTGCATCATGTAAGTACACCACCAACACAGCCACAATCTGGCGTACCTTGGTGTGACTGGACCACCTCGAGCTAAACACCCCAAGATCCAGTTATAGCCCCAACTGAGGATGCAAATGGGCGGATATATCTGTCTGACTAAACACCCTCATCTTTGTTCACCAACACAGAATCAAAGTATTGAACAAAGGTAAGTTCATAAAGGAAGGCGAAACATGTTCAACATATTTCTTCCGCCAATTCCACTCCCGCGGCAACTAGCCCACATACACACAGGTCTTCAAGACTGACGGCACCGTGGCAACTGACCCTGAGGAGGTCAAGGTGGAAGTACACCTCTATTGCACTGAATTATACTGCAATATGCCGACAGACCCACAAAAAATCACAAAATTTATACAAACTGCTGGAATACAAAGCACAACGCCAGACTACGGTATACTAAATCTAATTACATGGGAGGAGCTTTGGGATATAATAAGCGGTGCACCACGTAGGAAATGCCCAGGGCCTGATGGGATACCCTACAAATTTTACAAAAAATTTCCAGCAAATCTGCCCCCCTCCTATTGGCGTCTTTGGCCCAGTGCTTGCGGGATACACGCCTCCTACCAGGTGGCCATGAAACATATGTCATAACCTTGTATAAAAAGGGTGACAAATTGGACCTGTCCAACTGGCGTCCAGTTGCACTCTCTAGTACTGATAAAAAAATTCCAACAAAAATTTTAGCAGCCAGATTAGGCGCAATAGCCTCTAACGTCATGTCAGCCAACCAGTTTGGGCTTATACCAGGGCGCTCAATCTGGAACAACATACACTCTGTTACAAACATATGTCAGTCCAAAGCAACTGGAGCCCTGGTCTTCTTAGACCAGGAAAAGGCATACGACCGCGTTAGTTGGCCATACCTAAAGGAATTCCTACACGCTTTCAAACTCCCACCCAGATTTATAAACTAAGCGATGCTCCTTACAGAATCTGCAACCATGGCTGTATGCGGCCCTGGCTTCCTACCTAACAAGATCACACCACACAGAGGGCTCAAACAAGGGGACCCCCTCAGCCCATTGCTGTATATTTTCAGTTTCAATCCACTCCACTGCATAACTGACTCACGCCTCATGGGCATAACTGCACAAAGCCAGCCAATAGTCAAGATACTGGCCTTTGCAGATGACTGCGTCTCAGGTATAGCTAACAACAAATATGCCCGACATCTGGAACGCACCCTAGAGGAGTACTCCATGGTGAGCAACGCATTGCTCAACAAAAGGAAAACAGAAATCATTCTCTTAGGCAAAGTACACTAACAACTGGGCTACAATACCAGAACTTCATACCCCCATACAAAGGAAAAACCCACTCATCTTACCCTTCAGATCACCTCCCACCACCACTCCTGTCTGCCACCGTGAGATATGGCTGGAACAGGGGGATATTCCAAAGAGACAATGGAAAGCAACCTACTACAGCGGGTATCCAACCGAGTCGCCTCTCTCAAGGGAAGATCCCCAGGACTAATAGGGAGAGTAACAGTTGCTACTCACTCATCCTCCCAATACTAAGGTACCCTGCCCACGCGATCGCCTTCTCACCCACCTTTGTAACTTCAATCCGCGCACTCATCCAGGGCTGGCTGTGGCCCAGATCTCATCCTCCCATATGGATGGAAACACTCTCTGCCCACACTCAAGCGGAGGCATGGGACTAATAGATTTTGAGAGCCACGCCAACCGCATCCTGGGTACCTGGATAAAGGAAGTTCTTGCCCCAGACCTCCCGCAACAACACTAGTCCAGGGCAGCGAGGACAAACTTTGCACAGGCGCTCAAACTAACCTACCTAAAATAGCTCACCCAGACTACTATCATACCTTGATAAACACCCTACCGCAATGGGCCCACATGGGACCCCCCTCACTTTAAATGCATCCTCCAAACCATCCGTCGCATGGGATGAACCGTAGAGAACACTGGCACTGTGCAGGGAAGGGGACGACCCAGCCCTCACTTCAAATTAAGAAATCCAGAAAACCATCCCCAGAGAGACATGCTTGCTATGACACCAAACATTGCTAAAATCGAATACCTAGATGCGTTGGACATCCCCTACGACTTAACACACAGAAGACAGTGTGGAAAATGATGCACCACCCACTCCTACAACTGAGGGTAAGATTGAACGCCTGGCGCTGTCTGAGAAGGACCTATAGGATGGCGGACCGCTCCAGTTCCCTTCACGCAACCTGCGCAGTATGTGGAGGGGAGGGATCCCTACATCACCACCTAGGAAACATGCCCCCCAACCAAAGCTATATGGCAGGAAGTCTCACGCCTGCTTAAGATTCAAAACGAACAGGAATTCTCGATATCAAAGAGCCTCCTCGGTACCAGATTGAGTCACTAATCCCATCTACCCCCCACTCCCTAATGATACCCATTGCAATGTGGACAATCCACACCATTGCCTTAGATGCGTTCAAGGGCACAATCCCTACCATCCATGTGGTTATCAACAGTTTCCACGTACACTTATTGGAGCACTTCCAAGCCTGGCTCTATAGATATGTGAGGCCAGGGCAACAGGCGCTCATAAAATCGTTGTTCTCACTTTGGTTTCTCTGCACAGACCCTTTCCTTCACACCTGCTCCATAGCGGGGAAACCCCCTCAGAGTAGCGCACCAACCCCCATACCTGGAAGTCCCGCTAGCAACAGGGGTAACCTGAGTACCCCAGGGTTCCCTAATTTTATCTATCTTCATTTTCCACACATACTCGGTAATGCCCATCCCCTGGTCAGCTTGCCTCGGTTAAATAAAATAATAATTAAGAATAGTTTGGAGGAAAGTAGCTCCGTTTTTAAATATACAAAAGACCTATCCAATTATTGGTGGAATCTGGCCCCTTGGAGTAAGGTGATTACTCCCACTTCTCGGCCAACCTGGCTCCAATTAATGCTAGGATTAACGTCAAATTGTCGGCAGAATTAGGGGTGCCATATGGAGGTACTCCCACATCCTACCGCAAATTTACTTCAAACTCCAATACAGAGACTGGGCTCTTTTATAGGTCTTGAGGAGGTAACCAGGTGAAATTATTTTCCCCACGGTGATTGGCTCAAATATATTAAATTGTTACTTCACAGCATTGTCCTACCTACTCCCAACCCTCCATTGGCTTTTCCCTTTAAGCGAGGCAAGTTTCAAGTGCTCCAATAGGTTGAAGCTTTTATAATTCCTAAATAGGCTCAAAGCAAATCATGGATTATTCGCCTATCTCACTTCAAGCCTTGAGTACATTTAAATACAAAGCAGTATGTTTGTAAAAGGGTTCGCTTTTTATCCCCTAGTTGCAACTTAATAAAAATCAATAAAGCCCAAATTTTTTTATAACTTATAAAAGTTCTACTACTTCAGGTAGTGGTAAAAAAACCATCATATCTTTTAGCAGTTGAGATAACTATTTCTATTACTATATTATTAAAATCAGGGGAGAATTGGTACCTGCGAGCATAAAAATAACCCTGATTCCAACAAGTGGTGTTCACTACACGAAAAAGTACACCACATAAAACGCTCAAAATGGAGGGTGTTGGGGAGATTACCTTACATCCTCCCGCTGTTTATGACCATCAGCTGGTTGACCTTGAACAGCAACTTGTCAGCGATTTAATACGCCTTAAATAGCTCGAACATCGCCCTTTTAAACCTCCTTTGAAATAAGTTTACCCCTGGCGAGGTTAGCACTGCTTCATTTAAATATGTTTATGAATCTGCCATGGAAGGAGCTACAGACCAACAAAAAGTCAAACATATCCTACTTTGCTTAAGTCGCATGGCTCAAGAGGTGATGGTCCCTCATATGGACACTCTGAGTACATGGGCAGAGGTTAAGGATGCGCTGACTGCTGAATTTGGCTCAATACAAAGTTTGAAGAGGATAAGCGGGTCTTTATGCGCCTCAGCATGAAAAGGGGAGCATCTCATATCGCCTTTGTTAATCCATTTTATGGTGAAGCTCAGCTTCTGCCACTTGCAAAAATGTTACCTCTTGATGATGCCCTCGCTGCCATACTAACTGGTTTAGCTTCTTACCCTTCCATTGCATGGCATCTCGTCTTTGTTAAACGCCATGTCCATACCATCCGTGATATCAAGGAGGCGATGCTAGAGGTTACAGATATCTATAAAGATGAGGCTACCTCAGGATTTGTGTTAAATCCTCAAATCTTCACCATTAGGGACTCCTCAACCATATCGCGCAAAAGAAATCACATATAATCCCTACGACCTCACCTGTATTGGTTACTATCCTAAGACCAGTACCTGCTGTGAAGCTCAAACCTTCTCTCCCTTCACCCAGACAACCTGAGGCTCTCAGGTTAGTAAGTTAGAGTGCATCATCGTCAATGGGGCAGCGCTCCCTGCCCCACCTTGCCACCATAAGCTTGTGCCATCTAATAAACTCCTCCAAGTGGTCACAAAGCTTGCTTCTAAGCCTAAACCCCTTTATCAGGTGACATTCACCCCCACCAACAATGGGTTTAAGACCAAGTCACTCAAGCTCAACAACCTGTTTCCTTAAGGTTCACAGCGTCTGATCAACCCAAAGCTGACTTAGTTAAATCATTTTCCACAAAGCTATTTCCTCCAGCCAACTCTAATCTAGAACTAGTAGCCACGAGAAGCTCAAACCTCTACCTCCGGTGTCATTTGCTCCCAACAACCATGGGTTTAAGGACAAGGCTGCTCAAGCTAAGCCGCCTGCTCCACCAATGATTATAGATGTGGATGGCCTCCCAGCTAAAGTTATGGCCTCCACCTCTGACAGCTCTTCTCATATCAGCCTAAAGTGTGTGGACAACCCTTTGGATAATGAGTCTGAAGGGGGTTATGTGGACGTTGGTTATTATGTCCTAGAAGCCCCTGTTAAAGTAGGTATACCGGATCAGCTGAACCCTGAAGGAGTAGATAAAGCATTGATTTCTCAAGAAACCTATCTTAATCAAGTGCTGGTGTGCCCTGAGGTTATTGATACTACTAGCAATGTTTAACAGATTATTGCTTCGTTGATTGACCAATTCATCATGTTTAAATCCTACAGTCCATTTAAAATAACTATCTTGAGACAGCTAAAAAGCTTGCCTCTATTCTCCGTCTTAGGGAAGTATTAGCTCTTCCCCCTAATTTTGGCGGGACTATAACTAAGGTAGATGTCGTTATTCAAAAATTCCACGTTAGGGCTATCTTGGACAAAGAATCTCCTGTGAACGTTCTCTCTTCCAAGATGATCAAGAAGATTAAGCTAGCTCCTGATATTGAGTGTACGCAGGAGTTTGGAACGGTGGTAACAACAACGCACGCGCTATTGGAGCCTACTCCTCTTTGCCCATTCGGCTTGGAAAGCTCATCTTGTCAGCTCCCACCGTGGCCTTGGGCAATGCAGCTTAGCAGAATGCTTATTGGCATGCAGTTTATGATTTTGTATGTTTGTATAATCAACATTGAACAGGGTTACCTCTCCCTACTCGGTTATGAAGTCCCTCTACTCTCTTTACCAATAAATAACCCAATAAAAACATACTCCTGTTTAGTAGAATACCCTTCCTCTGCTTTACCTTTATGCTATATGACCTATGGGCGCAACATAAAGAATTGCTTAATTTGGTGGACGCTTCAAAGGGCATTCCCTTTTAGCTTTAGAGGAAACATTAATAAAGGCTGAACAATGGTTGGTCGTTACCAACATTATGCTACAGATCCCCCAAGCATCTACTGCACATAACTAGCATTGATGAAGTAAGCACTTTGGAACCCCAGGTGTTGCTAGGTATACTAGACCCTGCTTATTAACGATCATTAATATCCTATTGGAGAACCTTAATAATAAACACATCATTGTCAAAAACATTAAGAGATAGGGAAAGGTCTACTAATTCCCCTGGAAGATTTTAACAGTGTCCACTTTACTGGGTCGATGTTGAATATGGGGTTACCCACTGACCAGATGGTGTGTACTCTACCTAACATCCACGTTTCAGATGACCTTCCCCAGATGAGCTTAAACAAGTTCATTATCTATTGGATACCTATAGTGATATTTTCTCCCAGAACGAGTTGGATTATGGGCATATGAAATGGTGGAGTCACTCAATTGATGTTGGTGATGCTCAACCTATTCGATCTAAACCTTACTGTAAGTCCAAGCTTGAATAGCAGCGAATGAGGGTTAAGCTCAAGCAGTTATTAGACGCTGGGCTATTAGTACCGTCCCAAAGCCTTTGGGCGTCCCCTCTCTTGCTTATCAAAAAGAATAATGGAGGACATCAGGGTAGTGATGGACTGCCATAAACTAAATAACCATAAAAAAAAGACAGCTATCCTATCCCATGCATAAATGATGTCCTTGCACAACTCTCCAGCTCAAAATTCTTCTCAGCCATGGATTTGGACAGAGGATATTGGCAAATGGATCTTTCTCCTCAATACTAGGAGAAATCTCTCATTTGTAGTGAAGGCTTATTTCAGCTTACCCGCCTACCCCAAGGGCTGTGCAATGCGCCGTCATCCTTCCAATGAGTAATAGATCACATTATGTGGGACCTCAAGCTAAGCTTAGTTATTGTCTATCTAGACATCACCGTCTTTTCTGCAACATTCACAGATCATCTCGTTCTTTTAAATAAGCCTTTCAACGCCTGCAGGCCTATAACATCAATTTATAACCTTCCAAATGCACCTTCTTCCAAAAAGAGCTAAAATACCTCAGACATGATTTCTCCCAACAAAGAAATCCAACTTTATAAGATATGGTCAAAGCTATCTCTAAAATGCCTGCCCTTAAGAACCTTAGGGATATTCGGGTATTTCTGGGTATGATGGGGTGTTACATCAGTTCATCCCCAAGTTCTCCCAGCTCAGCGTGCCTCTCGTTTGACTATTGGCTAAAACATCCCTTTTTGTTGGGGTTAAAACAGCCGCATTTGAAACGCAAAAGAGCTTGCTTCAGAAGCGCCCTATCCTAAGCCACCCCAACTATGAGAAACCCTTCATATTGTTCACCAATGCCTCAGACTATGCCGTTGGAGCCAGCTTGGCCCAATTGAGCATTAATAGCGTAGATCATCCGGTCTCCTACTTCAGCAAGATGTTGTCAAAAGCTAACGTAATTACTGTGTTACAGAGAAGGATTGCCTGGCGGTATTACTAGCTGTTAAAAATTACAGCCCTATCCTATATGCACTACCTTCACTGTGGTTACTAACCACGCCTCCTTAAAATGGCTACAAAACATGAAGGATCCCATCAGACGGTTGGGCCGTTGGGCCCTTAAAATTCAGCATTATGACATGAAAATTGAGCACCAAGCAGGGACGCTTCATATGAATGTGGATGGTTTGACTCATCTGCCTATTTTTCATCTGAACAACAGTGAAGTGGAGAGATTACATGATCTCCTTATGGTCCCTGAAGTCTGGGACGATGAGTATGGCTTTATCCAGAAAATGCTAGCATGACATTCCCGCAACACCAAGGAGGAATGTGGAAAGTTATATAAGCATGTTGGAGTAAAATGGCTGCCTAATCTGTGACCTTCAGTGCAGGTACCGGTGAGCTTGGACGCCCACTCCGCCCTGGGGCATGTGGAGTGAGGAAGACGTATGAGTGGATCAAGGAGCAGTACTAATGGGAGGGTATTATGGAAAACATTATTGAAGTCTTGAATGCCTGCTTAACCTGTAAAAAGCAATCTTGCTTTAGGATCAAATACCAATACCAACCCACTACCCCTCAGCAAACTTTTGACACAATCAGTTTAGACGTTTTGCCTCTACCCAGATTACCAGTGGGAATTTGGTACATTCTGGTAGTTATTGCCCACTTTACGAAATGGATTGAAGCAGTGGCTCACAATGCTCAAACTGCCAAAGCTACCGCTACTTTCCTCCACCAATCAATCTTCACCCATCTTGGTTTCCAACAGGTTCTCCTCTGTGACAATGGTAAGAATTTTACCTCCTGAGTGGTCAAAGGCCTGGCCACGTCCATGAAACCCAGCAACTTTTCTCCGCCCCTTATACCTTTATAACCAACGGGACTGTAGAATGGGCTAATGGAACTTTAGTATCCATATTTTAAAAAATGTCCACTACTGACCCTATGCATTGGGATCAGTTTTTGCCCAGTGCACTCATGGCCTAATGTATTAGTTATCATCAAATTTAAAAATGTCTCCATTCCATGTAATGTATGGTCAAGAACCTGCCATACCTGCCCTGTTGGCAAAAGATGTCTTTTCAGTCAGGACTGATGACCCAGACCAGACCATGAGGAAGTTGGCCCATCTTATTATCCAATTGCAACTGAAAGCTTAAAGAACCTAGCCAAAACTGTCACCAAAGAGTGTCAAGCAGCCAATGAACACAGATCACCTTTACCATCTGTTAAGTTTTCAGCCAATGGTGCAAGCTAAAATAACTTAACAGTGAAATTGAGGATATAAACTCTCTTTTCAAATGAAACTCCTGCTCATGATTGGGAAGTAGATTCTCCAATAACCCTTGATAGTAGCCAAGTAACTCCAGTATGCTCACCATTCTTAAGTCTACTGGCACCAATAAATACAAGACCTTCTGTATTTGTACTAAATCAGGAAATTATTCCTCTATAATTGGGACTACCTATCCAGCAGGCAACTATGTACTTCTCTTAGGGAAGAATAAACACACACAACTATATAATATAGATGTAATGGCGACAGATGAATATCTAACAGATGACAGATGGATAAAATCTAATAAACTAAGTGACAGTAGTTATAAATGACCAATAAACTAGTAAATGATGATTAATTGATGTTTTTATTATTCAGCCAGGCACTGGTATTATATACCTCTTGGGCATCTCCTGGCCAAAATCATTTACTAGATGAGTTCATACATATTATGCCAATCCTCTGCTGGTCATGGCAATGATTATGAAAAATCTCCAAGTCAATTTGGCCCATGAATTGACTAAAAATAACAATCATTTCAGCCCAATTGGAGGCAAGTTTACTCTCATAATTGGGACGACTTTGGTTTTGAACTCAACATCAAAATCTTCCTGATTAGAGCTGCATCATAACTTGACATCTAACAATAAATAGGTAATAAAAAATATATGATCATAAAAGATGATGCACCCCAATTCAGGACATTGGTAGGCCTCTCAATAGCACTAATTACACCCATAATTGGGATGACTTTGGGTTTTTAACTCAACATCAAAATCTTCCCAATTAGAGCTGCATCATAACTTGACATCTAACAATAAATAGGTAATAAAAAATATATGATCATAAAAGATGATGCACCCCAATTTGGGACGTTGGCAGGTCTCTCAATAGCACTAAGTATGTCCATAATTGGGACATCAATGTTTAAGTGCTTATTTATTGATTTCATTAATTGAACTCAACTTCTGCCTTAGTGCATTAAGATTAATGCACTAATTTAGGAGGTGCAATTTAGTTAATGCCGTGGGACCACTTTGCACCCAAGTGTACTTATAATTAGCCATATTATAATAATATCATAGCTATTATTAGCTATGATAATTGGGCACCTCAGATGCAATTAGAGTGGTTATTAGGTGAATCTGATTTATCAAATTATGCAGATGAATTGGGAGGATCAAAGGATCCATCAATGGAATTAATCTATCAGCATTGATGATTTTCTCAAAGGGTTTATTTTCATGTCAACCATCAAAATCTAACACCATCACTTTAGATCTCTGGCATGGTGTTATATTATCCTAATCATATTACTCCCAGAAGTGAGAATCTAGTGTCCATCTGGGAAGGACCATTTTTATCACCTATAAAAGAGGTGACAAATATTCTATCAAGTCACTTGCTTCTGGAGTTGTGATCAATAGAGTTCATTGTCAGTTTCTTTGCCCTTATTCTCCCCCCATCATTATTGAAGAGGGTAATGTTAGACAAACGGTTATTCAACTAAGAAATAAGAATAGTTTAAAGAAGAATGACTCCAATTTTGATACAAAAGGACTTCTTGATTCTTGATGGAATCTGGCCTCTTGGAGTAAGATGATCACTCCATCTCTTTGGCCCAACTGGCCTACAAATATTGATATAATTATGCCTAATCGCAGGAAAAACCAGGGAAACCATTCAGAGGTCTCCCCAGTCCTACAGCCAAATTACTGCAAACTCCAGCGCGGAGACAAGGCCTTTTTATAAGCCTTGAGGAGGTCACACCAGGTGAATTTAACTTCCCTCTTGGTTATTGGCTCAAATATCAAATCGTTTCCTCACAGCTTTGTTTTACCTACTTTTGACCCTCCATTGGCTATTCCAACAAAGCAAGTGAGCTTTGAGAGATCCAATATGTCAGACCCACATTTTATATAAATAGGCTTGAAGCCAATAATGGATTAATCAACTATCTCACTTCAAGCCTCAATTTTATATAAATACTAAGCAGCGCAAAGGTATAAGGGTCACTTCTTAACCCGCTCACCGCTTCTAATAATACCTTTATAGAAGTCAACTTTACTTTAAGTTTTAAGTTTTATTATTTTAATTAGTGGTAATAAACCCCCCTTTCCTTAATTTGGGAAGTTGAGATAGAAACTTCTCCTTATTTATTGTTGAAATCAGTTGCTATTCAGCACCTTCGAGACTGCCAAAAACCCTGATTACAACAGTGGTAAAACCTTTAAAATTTAAGTGAATAATGTATTTTAAATTTATTATGAGGCAATCTGACCAGGGGATGGACAATACCAAAGTGCAGAAAGCGACAAAACAAAAAAAACACTGAACTAACTAAATATCTCAGATTGAAAGAAAATGACCGTTCAAAGAATAGTCAAAACTTTACAATCAAAACACCAACCTACCATGTGGGACAGCACTGAGGCGCTCATCCTACCATGGTGTTAAGGGGGGGATTGGGGTCTCATTCTCAGACTTTTTCGCCTCATTGGCAAGAGCATGAGCCAAGGAGGAGAGCAAGGGGGTGGGTTGATCAGCGACATGGGGAGCGAGGTCTGAAACAAGTGGCTGTTTGTAGAATTGGTCATACAACAGAAAGTCGCCGATGTATTTGGCAAGGGTGGCTTCCTCCTTAATGCGGAGGGCAGGGAGCTGGGACAGTGAAGCCACAGAGGCACAGGTAACCCAATAATTGGCTAGCAAGGTGGAAACACTCTCTGGATGGCTTCCTTAGCGCGCCTGTAGGTAATTTCAATGGCATTTTTGTGGTTTACGGGTGTGGATGGCTTGAGGATGGGAGGCAGGATTACCATGGCTAGCGCTGCTACTGATGACTCTGCCATATACAGATAGTGGTTACATCAGGGTGGGTGGCTGCTGTGACAGCGAGCTGGTGGTCCAAGTGGAACTCCATGGCATTTGGATGAGGAGCATAAAATTGTTGAGCGACTGGTTTGGGATTCCAACTCTAGATAAATTCGTCATATGTGGGTTGCGATGCCTCAATAAAATTACCCATATCATCAGTCTCAGCCAATGAGGACTATGGGTTCAAATTAAACTCAAAACTTGGGTCATTAAATTGAAGTGGTGTGGCTGGCAATTGCAGAATAACGTGGGAACCCACGTTAGTCCAAGCCAATCCCTGATTGGATGAGGAGCAGGTGGCACTGGGCGAGGCGCATGTGGCACTGGCCTGAGGGAGGGGCATATTGGTTGCAGCAGGCATTGAGGCGGCAGCAGGCTTTGGGGGAGGGGGGTAGGATTGTACCCCATGTCAGAAAAGTATTAGGGTGTGAGTAAAAATTGGGGGCCTTGTGATGACCGTGCTGGGTCTGAGGAAGTCAAGAAGGAGGGGCATTTGCGCTTTGAGTGGTCTAACTCAAACCAGGAAGGACAGATTGTCCTTCCGCCCTCTACATGGGCCCAGAATGGGTGGTCAGGGGCTGAGGGTATGATGGCGCGGGGTGGAATCAACAAAGCAACTTTTAAATTTATGGGGCTGATTATGGCAAATGCCCAAGGCCTAGCTAGGCGAGTGGCCCCATTGGGGACCACAAACTGAAGGATGGGGTTGGAGCCATACGCAGCTAATCCATCCACTAACTCCTGATGGAGTACTGTGGGGGGAGGAGAGTGGGCAATCCCGCGAATTGAACCACCATAGTGGTGTCAGTGGGGAGCCAGGTGCATGTTGTTGATATAGGGGTGCCCTTGAATACCAAGAGCACAGTAGCTGCAGTGGCAACGTCAGCTTCGCAGGTGAAGCCAAGGTCAAAAATATCCCTTAAAGGGGAAGAAGTCGATGAAGTTGGCCAGCTGCATCACCGCCTGGGCCAGTTTGATAATTGCTCATTCCTCGTATGGGAACAATGTACTGTACTTGACCTGAAGGCCAAAATGGAGCTGGGAGTGGGGGAGAATGAGTGGGCTGCGAGGCAATGCCTGGGTTCATGCCAGGTGGATGGCGAGATCCTTGGGTGGACTAAACTGACCCAGGACTTATTTAGACTGGACAATCTAGACTGAGCATGTTTTCCCGCCATATAGAAAATGCTATGTGGGGTTTTGTTGCTGCCCCACAATGGAGCAGCTGGTGGTGAATCTGACATCATTGTGGATTGAACAGCCGTGGATGGCATTCAATTTCTAATTCCTTTACTTACTTTTCTGTTTTACAATTAAAATCGCTCAAAAGTGACTTTGTGTGGAAAGAAAACTTAAGTGAATAGTGTAGGAATCCAGATTTCTTGTGCTTGCTGGTGCTACGCTGTTGATCCCACAAAAATTTTTAATAAAATAAATAATAGGCGCTGATATAAAATGTGAATTTTTATATATTTTATAAGGAGCATGAGAGGTAAAAATGAAAAGTGATCCCCTCAATATCCGCCTGATCCATATTTAAACTGTTTTGAGGGTTGGGGGGAATTCGAGGATAGTTTCAGAATAGCTTTGATGCATACTGATTTAGGTAATATGGGTTTCATTCCTACTAGATCTTGAGAAAAGTGAGTTAATTTTTGGCAAAACGAACTTTGGGGGTTTGGAGCAGAATGGACCCATGCAGTAAGGTTTTGATGAACTTCAACAAATCACCACTAGATAAATTACTTACACCTTGAAGGACCTCCGCCATGCCTACAAAAGGGGTTGGCCCCCATGTAGGTGTTTTGAAGGACCTAGTTGTGGTTGGTAAGTACCTACTGTTGGTTGCCCCAAGGTCCATTGTGTGGTTGGGGAAATCCAACCGTTTAATTTTACATTTAACGCCAAAGCAGGCGGTATAATGGTGTTACCCCAATTAATGGTGTTCCACTGGGAATTGACTGGGGTCTTTTGGCCAATATCTCCATTTTTTGGTATCATTATTATCAAAATCTCATCTAGGGACATCAGAAACTCATAAAGGGCCAACATTTCCTTGTATCAGCTGAATTTGACCCAAGACACTCTTCCTCTGCATATGAGAGGGCAAATTTCTGACAAATAGAGAGCTACCAAGCAGAAGGGTCAAAACTGAACAAGAATACTGAGGATCAAGAGCTGAGCGAGAGAATGGGAAGTAGAACTTTTGGAAGTAAGAAGAAGCGAGTGGATAGTAAGAGGAAGAGGGAATTTGGAGCAGAAATAATCGCTAGTTATATTAGTTTAAATAAGGTAGTGTGTTTATAGCTATTGCTTCATATTATAATAGTTTTAGTACGTTTATTTCATGGACCAACAATCTCCATATTGTTCAACTGTTGATCAATGAGCTCAACCCTGTGCAACCTTTGCGGTGTATTAACCATATTGCCAATTTTATAACAAGAATCACCCTCTAACATAATAAGAAAATTACCACTTTGTTGGGCATATGAGAAGGTAGATGAAGTTTAATTACTTGCTGAAAACCGAACATGAAACTCACCAAATTGCTTAAATTTTGATTTGCTACATCTGAGAAGGGTATGGACAAACTCACAAAAACTCTTATGGGTAACCTTGGGTTTAAAATATATTTAAAGGGATGTTGAAACATAAATAATTTAACTACCTCAGCATTTAAGCTTCAAAAAATGCAAAGATTGACAATCCAAAGAACAAAAGTCTAAGCACAGATTGCAAAATCATCTATTTTTATTTAACCAAGGCAAGCTGACCAGGTGACAGACATTACCAAAAGAAAGAAAGAAATGACATGACATGAAACTTGAACAGGGTCAACTCCATCGAAGATAGTTTTTCCACCTCCATATTGGGACTCAAATTTTTCTGGTTACGTCATGGGTAAGGTTTTCATGTTATTAGACCTACTAACCGCCAATAGCTTCCTTTGGCTGGCACCCCGATTGATGTGCAAAGGGCAGGAATCGAACCTGCAACCTTCAGGTTGGTAGCCATATGCCCTTACCAACTCGCCTTCCACCCCCTTTGCAAAATCATCTAGTAAAGTGGATTATCACAATATAAACTTCTGAAATAAGGGCTTTGAAGGCTAATATTTGGGGCTGGTCAATTATGTCATAAAAGTGGCTAAAAACTAATACTAGCCTGCCAGTCTGGATGCGTAGATACATAAAATACAAACTAGGATACTAGGGGTATAGATAACCACATTACTATATTTATTAGGAACGAGAATGGCTTGGGGGTGGTGACCAACAAATGTTACCAATATCCCAAGTATGAGCCAAACAGGGCGACAGCTATGGCTAAGGATCCAGGAGGGGTAGTCTCCCAAGGAAAGGGCTGTACTTGTGGAGAGTCTTTGGCACAGGAGGTGGGAACCTTGAAAAAGTATACAGACATTGATAATTGGGGTTGGAAGCACACTAAATAGCAAGCTAATATTGCAGTGCAACAAAGTATTAAATAGGAGACAAGTGTAGGTTTAACCCATAAGTATATACCCATTTAAGAATAAAGAGTTATGATTTGGTGATGAGCGCTACTAGGCCTGATAATTGTGAAGATCTGGGAACACGGAAGATAGTAAATACAGCTGGTTCTTAGAACTTAAAATTAGAGTTTCTATGGGTTATTTATAAAAATATAGGAAGTATGTAAAATTTATTAGCAGCATAGCCTGTTGGGGCTGCTACCTTATAAAATATATATGGTGAAATAAGGGTGTGTGCATTAAACTAGGGACTTTAAAAATAGTGAAGATAATGGATCAATACACAATTAATTTTTATAGAGATTTTGACCTGGTTATCATGTCAGATTGCTCTAATTCTTTCTTGGATCTGAGATACCAAAAAATTCCAAATCTTTCACTAATCATCTACATAAAAAATGGACTTGTATAAAACTACCGGTTTGCACCCATGGACTGGGAAATTAAGGAAATTACATTTTATATTAAACAGGTTTGGATCACACAAACCTACTAGGGATGGGCTTACACCACCATAAGGAAAGTTGGAAAAATGGGAGGGGAATCTTAAGATTGGTTAAAATGTATGACAAATTTGCATTTGAAATCACCTTATGCCCTCGGTGGAGCTCAAACCCTGATCTTGAACATTCTTGAATTGTAGGGGAATGCAACCTACCTGTTGGCGGTGACCACTAGCCTCCACCAGCTCCTTACACAGCCCATAAATCCTTTCTATCATCTTTTTGGTGGTAGGAAGGATTGAGAGGTAAAACTTTGAGGGGTAGGCTGTAACAAACCACTCATCAATTAAATGGACTAAATCGCCCATGTTGGTAAGGGGCAGCAGCCTCCTTGGGCCCCTTCTTAATTCTGTGTGAGATCACCTTCCTGTTCATGCCTAGGGGTGCTCCCACAGGACTTACAGAGGCGGATGAAGCTGAAAAAAATGAAAATTGGATTTAGTTAACAGGATTTCACACATAGCGTATGTGGAATGCACCAGCTACAACAAGAATAGTACAATCTATATTGGCTTCAAACATCTACCAGATACCCTTCCACAGAATTTTGTAGACAGTAACCTTAATAAAAACTGGAACTTTATGGGGTTCTCAACCAGTTTAGAGTTAAAAAGTTTTTACTTAACACCAAATTTCTGCAGCGGCAAAGCTATTGCTGTTACTGACCATCACCCTAAGATCTGGAAGGACTTGTCTAGAATACCACGGGTTTACTACTTTACGCTCTCTAATGGTAATTATTCAAGTTCATCGTATGTTTTTCCAGAACAGGCAGCACCTATGTGCACTGATTGTAAAACTCTGGACTACAAAGCTCATGCTGGACCCTTACAAAGGAGCTAACCTGAAGATATAGAAGAATATACCCTTATGGACAAGTAAAACGCCACATACGGTTAATATTAACACATCTCTTTATTTTTAATGGGGAGATCCAAGTATATCTTTAATTTTCAAATCTTTTTTCTACAAAGAAATGGAAGAAAATCAAGGGGTGCTTAAAAACCTGCCAAGAAGGCAGTGAAAGAGTTGATTTTACCACCTGAAGCAACAATGACTGTGGAGCCACTGGTGTACCACCCCACTCTGAGCACTCATAAATGCTAGCGTGTGCCCAGGTGGCAGATCATCCTGAGAAGTTCTCAAATGTGTTTAATTTTAGTCTGCACTTTCCATCACGCCATTTTATGACATAGACGCAATTGACAATTCTTTTCACATGATTTTCCTACCAGTAGTTAAAATTGCTTATTGTTACAAAGAGTTTGACTTTAAGCCTCCCCCACATAGGAATATGATGTCACAATCAACAAGAAGTGGATCAGGTCAGCGTCCCCACTCATGAAGCTAAGATTTTCCTATTGGCGTGTTTAGGTCTATTGACCCAGCCACCATTCATAAAGCGGCCCAGGTGCTTAACAGAAAATAGTGACGCTCAAGTCACATGAATCTCAAACCTGTTCTTTGGCCAAAAAAAGAATACCTTGCACAACCCGCCTGCCAACATAATGAAAATCCAAAACACATACTTTTTAAGAAGGAAAGGAGGAGGACTGGACACAAGCTCTTCCTTTCATGACTTCCAGATGGGCACGTTATTGAGAATTCATAATTCGCCCTACCAAAGGTCTTGGTGTAGTAAATAAATAAGAGCTTTTATATAATTAGTATATAGCTTTCAAATTTCATGGAATGGCGAGGAGTTTACACTCTTGATCGTAAACGCCCTCAACAACTCATCTGACCTCATTGACTTCTCATGAGAGTCAAACAAATTGACCACCAAAATGGTACTTTTATTATGGGCGACTTGAACCTTTGGTCAAATGCTGCAACTAATTTCTGGACAATAACATCCTAATACCCCAGTCCATATAAAATATTTTGTTACCAAAGCGTCCAGAGAACTATATGATTACTTGCTCAGTGTCTCTTCCAGAATGACTCATATGGCACTTCCATATATACAGCATTGTACATTGATATCAAAGACCTTTATTGACCAAATTTCTACCACAAATACTTTAAAAGTCCAGAATTTATAGGTTTGATACTAGGGTGCGAATTTCAGACCATCATTTTAGTAATTATTACTCTGAACTCAATTATATATTACCACATACTCAACTCCATTAGATTAAGGTAATTGATGCTATAACAACAGTGAAAAGTTCACAAAATTAATATCTCTATAATCATTATTAAATCATATAGTGCCTTCAACTTCGTGAAGACCCTTGATTACATGAGGTTTTGCTGAGATAACACATAGCCATCGCAAAATGGATTGACACCCCCTGGCACCACACATCTACAGCGGCAATTTTCTCACCTCCAATATTCTCTTGCCCATCTGAAAAGAGCCACCTCTTTCAGGGTTACGCCTTTGCATAAACTTGCAAATGGGTAAACAACCATTCTTTAGAGAGCCTGCAGCGCATCAACGTCACTTAAGTATACTAGCTGGCGCCACACAGACTACCAAAGGAGAGAAGTCAGCAATCTACATCATGCGTAGCTTTACTGCACAGAATTAAGGTACTTTTTGTACCCATGTTCTTTTTATCACTAGCGCAATTAAACCTCTCTCTCAAAGAATTATCCAAGATGATTGACAATACTAAACCACCCTATATCAAGTGGATGACTGTGACCCAGAAGGCATACAGCGATTTTTTTAAAAGAAATACATTCTCCTAGTAAACTAACTTAACCTAATTAGGGTTGTCTCTGATGAGAAACTATGTGATGAGTATGTAGAGCACCCCATCAGAAAAGCCATGGCACAGATGGCATTCTATATTAGTTCAATTGGACACACTTAAGTTAAATTGCGTCCTAGCTCTAAGCATCCATCAATAGGTGCCTTATATAAACTTTCTTCTGCCTGGCGGGTAAAAAGCCTTTGTGGTAACCCTATCCAAAAATGTGATCCTATCGACCTGGGTAAGTAGCGCCAATCTCACTTGCCAACGCGGATTCTGAAATAATAGCCATTATACTATCAAAGATACTAGCTAAGATCTCTTAAACAGCCAAATTAGGCAATCAATATAGATTTTAGTCAACCGCGGTACTTGGGACAACATACATATTATACCAACGTATGCTAGTCTAAATCTGATGGTGCGCTGATAAAGATTCAGACCAGCAAAAAGCATTTGGCCGCATACATTGGAACTATCTTATAGTAATCTAGAAACTTTCCTCCTTCCACCTCAGTTTTATTGCCTGATAAATGCTTTCAATTGAGTAAGCAACGATTGCCATCTGTGACTCAGGATTTTTACCTGCCCCATCTTTCCACAGCTCAGTTTAAACAGGATGACCCATCAGCCCTTTAATATAAAACTTAGTGCTGAACCCAGTACTGCTTTGCTTAGATCAGAGACTGAAAGCATGCCTCTCAAGTCAAAAACCTCTCAAAGTAATAGCATTGCAGATGATTGTATGTTAAATGTTTTAAACCCATACAAAACTTGCTTTCTAGAAACTATAGTCAGCCATTATAAAAAAGTAAGTAATGCAAAATCAATCGAAACAAGATGAAGGTTCTATTATATGGCAAGCACCACAAAATTAGTGGCATATTGGGACATATTGATAACAAAAGCCATGAGGTCACTTGTCTCATTCCAAGAACCCCCTCTACCCAACCTGTTTCCCACTTAGGTTTATGGCTGTATTCTAGAAAAAACGCATATACAATTATAGAAAGTAATCTCCTATCTGGTATCTCAAACCGTGCAGCCATCTTACATATTGTTAAAAATTAAGAGTGGGCTACTCTTCTCGTGAGTACCAAATATTTCAATCCTGGGTTTTTCACTGATTAATATCTCCCAACTGTTAACTGCACAGATTCTATATGTGCACAATTTGAGTTGATCAATAGTAGTTGATATTTGATTGATAATAATATATCAACTATTATCTTTAGTTGAATAGATAAACCCAATATGGTCTAACTCTAGACCTGTAATTATCCACAAGATACCGTTGATGTCAACTATTGATTTCTCCCCTGATCTTCCTAACTTGATCCAATCTCAGATTCAGAGGTTTATGACATTTCTTCTCATCGCATGGAGTCTGCAGAGATTCCCATCTAAGTTCAGCTTCTCTTCCAAGGATCCTTGATCCTTACTCTTTATATGAAAAAGGATCTCCTTATGTTGTATAAGACAAAAATAATTCACTAAAGATGAATAAAATGAAAAACATAATTGATTTTTTTAATCCCTATCTCTGCGTTTTTTATTAATGTAAATTGTTAGGATATTATTAGAGGGAATTCTGCGCCCAATTCTCAGTATGCACCTCAACCATGAAACGGCAACTGTTGCCATTAAACTGCCCTCTGACATCTCACTGACAATGGTCTTCTCCATCTGGTAAGGATTCCTCCATTGGACATCCTCAAGACCTAAAATGGAAAGATCCAGAAAATGTATCCTAACGTTTCCCGCTCAATCACAGCGAACCAACCATATTTGGCTAATGACCTTCTCAGGTAATGAAACTCTTTACCCACTATGGAAGGTTTAAAACCAGCTGATCAATTTGCTAGTTGCAGGCGGCATCACTCACCTTGCAACTGCTCATTAAATTCCCAATCAGTCAGTGATTAAAAGCAACTAATCACATTATATACACATGATAGTTAATCAATGATTAGTTATTATTTTCCCCATTTTATCAGCAACTCTGCCCAATGAGATTTTAAGCATTCACCCAGATCAATCCCCAATGGATCTGAACCTGGTAAATTGACTAAAATCCCCTGAACACTATTAACCTGAATTCGGGTCAACTGATATCCAATTCACTTGACAACTGGAATTATTCCTTAGAGATTTACAGGTGACCTAAGAAACTGGAAAAGTGGGCAAAAATCCTAACACATGGACTCTCAACAGGGCTTGTTGCTAAAGTTGTATTAGTAAACGCACAGATTCTTTAAGAGATAATTCATAGAGATCATGCCAAACAATCTTACACCTCCTTTTTCAACTCTCTTTAAGTTCTCTTACAATCGTAGTTTTAGAAAGATCATCAGGAAAAATTAATTTAAAAAAACCTTTTTAGTTCATATTTCTCAGGTGCCATGAGCTTTTTGATATATAAAAAACCTAATTTTAGGCAAATGGCTTGTTAGGGTGACCAGTACTAACCCAAAAGTCCTACATCAGTCCATTGCAGCAAGTGGTGACTTTTCAAGAGCGTTGGCCTTGGTGCATCCTAACGCACCTGATAATTTGTTGATATACTTAGCCTCTCACCCAAATGCATTAGGCACCCACTAATTCAATCCTCAATATATAGGCATACTGCGTATTATCAAGCATTCCGCTTTTTAAGTACTAGATGGTCCAGCATTCCGCTTTGAGCTTCCAAATAAATGACTCACAACTAGTTTTGCATGTTGCAAATCCAAGACATCTACAAATGTTTGCTAATGCATCAAATAATCCATAATTTTCTTTTAATGTTACTGCCACTTTAGCAAAAATTGATCCATTAGATACTTTTGATATTCCTTACTCCCCAAAAGATCAAAATTAGATGTAAGGTTATAATCATTATCCCTTTTTTCTAAAAAAATACAAAGCTCATGTCTGTAGGTGCCTTAAATAATCATATTGTACAGCAGATAAATTCAGAGCCATTTCAATCCTTTGTTTAGTATTTTGCGTATTTAATATTTTCATATATAGGTTAGAGAGATGCGTCATACATTTAAAATTTCTCCTGTTTGAGTATGATATACAGGTGTCAAATAGTTTGTATTGCTCAAAAAATTATAAATAAAACAATCAGAGAATTAGGAAAACTGGTTCTGAAGTTTGCCCTAGCACTAACTTTAACTTACTCTGCCTCTTTTTTTTTTAGTACTAGATGGTCCCAACACTCTGCCTCTTAAGAGTAAATAACTCCCTTTTATAGACTTGAAGGGGGTTCTGAAGGGTAAATAGTTTTTTTCCAAGAAGGAGCTGAGAATTACTAAAATTGACTGAAATGAATTTATTAAAAGTTGAATGATGAATTAAGTCTATTAAGTCAGTACCACTTGGGAATGTCATTCGCCCAGTTGACCAATAAACAAATGCTAAATCATGTCAGATTGAGAATAGGTTAAAGGGTTCTGATAAATCAAACCTTCATCAATATAAAAATCTATCCCCCTGATTCCAAACGCGTTACTTCAGATCAAAAAGCGTCAGATTGAGTAAGATTTTGGAATGAAATGAAATTATTAGTAAAGATGGGTCTTCACCTTTGATTTTTCAGATCAACCCAAACATTAACAAGTTAAATGGTGAGAATCTAAAAAATCTCCAAAAATTAATTCTTGTCTTGGCAATAAAGTATCACAATGGGGAGAGAATCGTGAAGCCTGATCATCTTTATTAGCCTGTCATTTAAAGTTATGATAAATCTTTATATGCTAATGTTGAGTGACTATAAACTTGCTTTAGTAAATGGATATGAGGTTTTTTTAGGAAAATGGGTAAAAACCCCCAAAGATATATTAAATAATACATCTTTTATCATATTTATCTTCATTTTTGATATTTTTCCTATCTGTAGTCTACTTTTTAGTTCCAAATTTTCAGATAGCTTCTGAGTTTACAAGTACTCCCACAACTGTTGTTTTGCTAAGATCCTGCAGCTAAGCACCTGAAAGCAGCTCTTTACCAGGATTTCAACAAGTGGTGCTCACTACAGGGTTCTATACACCTTAAATATCATTTACAATAAAGATGGAATATGCAACTATCATTAGCGTTATTAGATGGATCAATAATGGGAATGATGAAGAGGATTGATGGATAGACCTCTAACTATCGCGTTTGAAGGCGAACAATTTGGCCACATGGTGATATAAAAGTCTTAATGAATTATCTGACCATCTACCAAAGTTGTTAGAGATCTAGCTCAAGGAATATTGAACCCTGAGGATATTGCATCTCGTGAGAGAGGTTCTTTGTGGGGGATTGACTGATGTTCCTCTACAAAAACCTGAAACCTCCCAGACACCTCCAGTCAACTTACCATCTTGACTATGTATGTCTGAAAATTTTCACACCCAGCTATGTTTCATATAATTTACCTCTTGGGAGTACACCATGAAGAACTGCAACGCCACCTAAAGAATGATGATGAGCTGAGGCTGGCCTACAATAATCACTACAACTTGGTCTCAACTTATGTCAGAAAGGCGAAATCTGGATTAGAGGAGAATAGAAGATATATCTTCTGCTCAAAAGAAAATCACCACGAACTTTTCTGGTGTCATGAAGTATGTAGAAGAATCCATGGAGATATTCCATGAAGAGTTGGATGAATATGCTTTCAAGACCCAATCTATGCTTAATGAAACATGAAATAACTTACCAAACATGAGAAGCAAACTTATAGTGAGCTGCTATCCCAAGCTTTCAAATTCTCAGCATGGTGATGAGCAATAATAACTGCTTTGTAACAACATATTATTAAGCGTGTCTCACCTTAGAGAGCTTAAACGTCATCCCTCTCAAGAAAATTCTGGTTTTCTCCTACTTTAGAAACTAAAAAAGAACCTTCTCAAAAAATTTTTTTGGGAAAAAAAGAACCTTCTTTAAAAAAAGCTCTAAAAATTATGAAATAATTGAGAAATTAAGCCTACTCAATAAACCCTTTTTGAAGTTGGCGCCATAATTTAAACAGAAAAATAGAATTTTTCCACAATTACAAATTATATCTTATGTCTGGATTGGGTCCAAATGTAAACTATAAGCAACTTATATAGATAGTACTGAGTATATAAGTTATATATACCTATTATAGCTATGTTAAAATATGGCACCAACTTTAAAAAGGGTTTTATTGAGTAGGCTTAATTTCTCAATTATTTCATACTTTTTAGAGCTTTTTTTAAAGGAGTTTTTTTAAAATGTTTTTGAGAAGGTTCTTTTTTTCCAAAAAAAAACTTTACCTCAGCTCTTTTCTCCTCAAAAAATTAGTGCATTTTTAAAAGTGGCTCTTTTTCCTACTTTTATTAGATATTACTATCTTTATATATCCTTTTTGATGCCTTGCTATTACTCTAAAAATAAAATTCATTGTATATAATGTATATATATTATCTTATAAAAAATATACTAATAACTCATTTTACTAAATTTAGTTGATTTTATTGGTCAACTTATACTAAATTTACTGATCACCATCTACATTACTTCATTTTATTAAAATTAGATGATTTTATTGGTCAACATATACTGAATTTACTAATTGCCATCTACAGTAATTCATTTTTTAGATTTGGTTGCTTTTATTAGTTAATCTATGTAAATTTATTGATCGCTATCTAAGATAATTTATTTTTATTAAATTTAGATGAGTTTATTGGTCAAATTATGCAAAACTGATAGCCATCTATTATGATTTAAGCTTGTCCCGCTATGAGCTCATACTGGCTGAATTTTGAACATGCCCCCAGCCATAGGACTTATTAAATGTGCAATGAAGCTATCGCTTTACCAATACTGGAAAAAAGTTTATCCAGTGTTGTATTAGTCCCACAAGTTCCCATAGCTTCTGAGCCCATTTTGATATATTTACTAAATTAATGGGCATATACTTGCCCAATACTTACAAAAGTAAAATGGGACCTAAGTTGGAGCATCCTCTAGTTTTGGAGATGATCATCCAAATCATCCAGTATTTTCAGAGTAAAGCGTGAACAAACATAGAAAAAAAACAAAAAAACATACCTACAGGTTGAATTGAGAACCTTCTCCTTTTTCAAAGTCAGTTAAAAATCATTAAAATGAGAATGAGTCAAAGCCAAAGGCTTTCATAGAAAATGGCAAATTTTGGCCTGACAAGTCAATGAATGTGAGAAGTAGTTTCAGGGTACCAATAACACAATTTAACGGACTGATCTGCTAAATTATTTATATACTTGGTTGAACCAAGTTAAGAAGAATTATGAGAAGGTTGAGGACGACTTAGGCTCTCAAGGATCCCACCCACCTTATAATTTGGGGTGCAAGAAGAATAAAGCAAGATCTTCAGAAGCTTTAGAATGTGGAAGCTGATAATTAAAATTTGATTTCTCTTTTATGTAATATATATCTTTTAAAGTTAATGAGTTTGAATGCTGGGTCAAAGAGCTTGTGACAAACAAGATTACAATGGAAGCCTAAATGAACATATGTAAATCCACCTCTCTTTTCCCCCTAAAGCTATAGGAGTCCAGCTCAACGCTATAAAAAAGCTAATTGATTGGCTTTTTCGTTTTTTTTGTTCATATGGACATTGGATCTGAGGGTATGGGACATGATACTCCCAATGTCCCTGCCCTTACTGAGTGTCATGGAAAGGGCAGAAGAGGTTTAGACCAACCTGCCAGTCAGGATGCGTGAGCACCCAAAAAGCAAGCCAGAATGCCAGAGGCATTGCCAACCAAACGACTTGATATGGAGCTGGGAAATGTGAAACCACAAAGTGGTGGTGTAACAACAAGGTGAGGAGGATCCTGATGATGAACCACACTGAACCCATTCCAAACCCAGTGGGTCTAGCTGCAGGGGGTGAAATTACTGTGATAGTTTCAATGAGATCCTTGGCATATGAGACCATCTCAACAGGGGTGGCAAGGAGATGGATTCTTTCTTGCAATTGATGGACATAAGGCCATAAGATCCCCATGTATTGCTGCAGGAAGTTTGTGATAATGGAGTTGTAGAGCCAAAAATATTGGACTTGCTAGCCCAATTGATGATGGAGGGGGCCATAGTGACCAAAAGAACTGGTAAAGCCCATCCAGAGTGTGGGCCAACAGACCACCAGAGAAATGCCATCTGGGATGCAGTCAGAAAGGGAAATAAAAATTTGGTTTTTTGGTAAAATTTTATTTGGAAAGGAAAGTAAGAAAATCGACCAACAATTTTCTCAGTGCCATGCAACTGATTAAATAGTGGTCAATTGGGTAGTGACAGGATGGGATTGGGTCCCACAATTTTGACCTAACTGGCGAATTGTTTGGGAATGGATGGGTTTGTTCTTTGGGAACTGACATTGCAAAATTTGGCAGCAGGCTGAGTCTCTGTCAGTTTGACCTCAAACGTCTGAACTGGGGCTCAACTATGTTTCTGACAGTTAGCATGATGGCATTTAGCCTGACAAGCAATGGGAATCCCCCAAGGCCACCCCATATAGGGACAGGTCCATTTGGTTGGGAACAGGTTTGGGATGGCCAACCCGCCCATGCTCGGTCATTCAACTGTTCATTTGGTCAATGGCAGCACATTGGCTGCAACACCCAAATTACTATCAGAGGGCTTTGAACCCTCATCGATGACACTAATATTTGTTCTACTGGTTTAGTGATCAAATTGGAGCCATCAGGCAATCCAGCTGATATCTCATTCTTCATGCTTTTACAGCCATTCAAATTTTGGCCATCAGCCAGATTATCACTCAAATTAGATCTGACTGATTTCAATTCAGCAATCTTGGCACAGATTTCACTAATTCCCTGCAACAGTTCTGCCAAGGTGAGTGTGGGTACTGGGGGTGGGATCCGAAGTGGAAGGGCTGTCACCCATCACTCATCTACTACATGAGCAAGATCTCCCTGAGTGATGAGGGGTACCACCATCCTCTTCATTGTCTTTTTATTTGGGAACAGAAAAATGACCCAATCAAGAGCCAAAGGACATTCCCTGAGACTTACATTACCCTTTCCTTTTTCCAAAGGAATGGCACCCCCACTGGGAAACTGCGCCAGAGCCACATTCTTGTGTGCTTTAGGTAACTTGATAGCCATAATAGTTGCAATCTTCTGAAGAGGGTGGGGAGCCTTGGGGTGGGATGCATGGAAAGCTTCACCCAGGGCCATACAATTTGCACAATCGCGCGCCTTGACCCAACTATTTTTGTAAGCTGGGTATCCTTTCCAGGCCACAAGATATTGGACTGAACGTCAAGACTTCCGAGATGCCAGGATGGCCTCTACCTCAGCTTCTTCCCCATCATTGATGATGATTGGTTCCAGGTCCATGGGAATTGCACCCTTGAAGGGTGACAGCTGGGAAACATGGAAAACTGGGTGCTGCTTCCAATGCGTGGGAAGCTTCAGATGGAACGCCCCATTGCCCAATACCTCCTCCACTAAATGAGGACCCAAACGCTTACTGGCGAACTTGCGGGAAGGGGTTTGAATTTGCAAATGATGGGTATCAAGCATGATGTAGGAACCCACCGTAAAGTCATGACCTGGAAGGCGCTTACAATCTGTGAATTGCTTATAGTCATTGATGGCTTTAGTGAGGTGTTCCCACACTAAAGCTTGAGTTGATCAAATATGGGCAGCATGATCCGCAGCAGCTTGAACCTCAGGTTGCAAGCATGCTCCAACTGAAAATGATGGGTTATAACCCAACGTTGCTTCATAAGGGGAAAACCCCATAGATGTGTGGATCCCATTATTGTATGCAAATTGAGCGAGAGGCAAGTCACTGGCCCAAGTATCCTGCGCTGCTGCAGCATAGCAACGCAGGTACTGTTTGAGAACTTGATTAACCCGCTCAGTCTGACCGTCAAACTGGGGGTGATACGCCATGGATTGACAGGGGGTTATCTTCAGGATCGATAGGAGTTCACTCCAAAACTGCGCGGTAAACTGAGTACCCCAGTCACTAACGATTTCCTGGGGAAGACCAAACATTGAAAACACATGTCATATGAAAAGACAAGCAGTTTCTTCAACATAATCGCAGAAGTGCAAGGGATAAAAAGGGAAAATTTTGTAAAGCGATCCACCACTACCATCACCGCTGTAAACCCATTAGAACAGGGGAGATCAACAATAAAATCTATGGACACCGAGGTCCATGGACCTTCCACCTGCTGTAAGGGGTGCAGGAGGCCATTCTTTCCAGAGTGATCTTACTTAGCCCTAGTGCAAATAACACAATTGGCAATCCAAGCCAGGACCTCTTTGGTCAGTCCTGCCCAATTAAAGGTTCGCTTGATCAGATCGATGCATTTCTTGTTACTGGGGTGTCCAACCATGGGGGATCATGGTGTGCGCGGAATACTTCCGAGCAGAAGGAGGGGGAAACCCAAAAATGAGAATGGAAGTAAATGAGCCCCTCTTCTAAGGAGTATAGGGAGTGTTTGGGACTCGAGTGAGCCAAATGCTCAACCAACTCCACGCCCTCAGGGCAGGCCATTTGACTGGATAACACCTGATCCAATAATGGAACGTTGGGAGCCAACGCAGTTGAGGAAACAACGGGGGGAATGATTGACAGAATCTGAGTGGCAGGAATCATGGTAACGAGATCCACTTCATCAGGTTATGAGGGACAGTGAGTGGGACTACGGCTTAGGAAATTGGGAAGGACATTGAGCACACCTTTAACAAATTCATATTTGAAGTTATAACTGCACAGGTCCCAATAGGTTTAAGCCTGCCAGTGTGCCAATTTTTGAGGTTTGCAGAAATACAAGAGAGCCTGGTGATCCATGCAAACCATTAGCTCATGGCGAGCACCTTGCAACAGGTACCACCAATGAATTAATGCCCATGCAACAGCAGCCAGTTCCTTGTCATAAATGGCCCAAGACTGCTCCATAGCTGTGAATTTTTAGAAGAAATAAGCAACCAGATGTTCAAGACCATCGTGGTCCTGAAGCAACACTGCACCCACTGCTACCAATGAAGCATTGCATGCAATGATATATGGTTTGATGGGATCAGCGTGTTTAAAAATGGGAGGAGACACAAACACCTCCTTGATAGATTCAAATGACTGCTGGCATTTGGGGGTCCAACAAAACGGTACATTTTTCCCAGTGAGGGGATGGAGCGGGGCGGCCAACTGGGAAAGTGTGGGGGAAATTTTTTTTTAAAAAAATTATAGTTCCCAAGAAACTCCAAAGTTGCTTCTGTGTAGTCAGAGTTGGCCATTCTCAGATCACATCTAATTTGTTGGGAGGGATAGTGACACCTTCTTTAAGAACCAGGTTTCCAAGAAATGTGACCTCTTCCTTATAAAACTTGCACTTGGAAGCTTTGAGGAACAGCCCTGCTTTATGCAAAGTGACCACCACTGCTTCTAAGTCAATAGCATGCTGTTCAGGAGTTGGGGAATGAACTAGGATATCATCAATGTATGCAATAGCACAAGAGAACCGGAGATCCCCTAATGCATTGTTGATCATCCGTTGAAACATAGCGGGAGCATTTTTTAGCCCAAAGGGCATTATGTGAAATTGAAAAATGCCTCGCCTCATTTGGATTGCAGTCAACCATTCCTGTCCTTCCATTACCTGAATTTGGTTGAAAGCATTCACCAGATCTAGTTTTGAGAACACAAGGGATTTGGCAATTGCCTGACTGATTGTCTGCTCCAAAGGCAATGGGTAGGGATCTGTAACTGTTATTTTGTTCAAGTGACCGTAATCCATGCAAGGATGGAGCGATCCATCCAATTTTTTTGCAAAAATGATAGGGGAGGTGACAGGTGAAGTTTTTTGAACAACCAACCTTTTTTCAACATATCGTCCAACCAAATATTGAGTGCAACCTCTTCCTCCGCTGTATGGGAGTACAACGGGCAGTTGATGTTCACCAACACCATGGTTGTCCGAAATCCACAAT
The DNA here is from genome assembly GCA_022478985.1 of Massospora cicadina. NCBI lineage: Eukaryota > Fungi > Entomophthoromycota > Entomophthoromycetes > Entomophthorales > Entomophthoraceae > Massospora > Massospora cicadina. The sequence continues at coordinate 29,729 of JAKSZP010003112.1, read as the reverse complement.
TGTACCTAGTATGCTTCAGCAGGCAATCCACCTTTTCCATGTCAAAGATTCTCCAATATCGCATTAAGCTTTCAGGAAAATTGGCCGGAATGCCTGCAGAAGTAACTAGGGTAGTGATAGAGCTGGTCCCTTGTATCTTCTTGAGGGTGTTAATCAAAGGGAACTCTCCTTTTGAATCATCATTGGTGAATGACAACGTATTAGACTCTAAATGAATCTTCACATGTTGTCAGTGCCACCATCCCACACCTAAGATCACCAGGAACACCAAGTTCGGCATGGCCAAAAAATGATTGCAGAAGTTATACTGGTGGATTGAGAAGTGTGTTGGTCAACGAATGATATACAAAGACTGGTAAGCAGAAGAGGCCACCATTACTGAGGAGCCCACATCCATTTTCAGTTTTTATTGTTGTGCCAACTCAACACTCATGAAGTTCCCCGCTGCTCCAGTATCCACCAGAGCTTCAAGGAGACATGATGCAGACTGATACTGATTTTCATAGGTACAAGGAAATAAGCGGAATTCTGTTTATTGGAAGATTTGACTGACTCATGAATGACTGAAGAAATAACGGGTATATTGGGGGCAGGGTCAGGGTTCTTAGCTGGGGCGAAAATTGGAAGTACGAGGGCAGGGGGAAATCATTTCCTCCATCTGGGCTTGAACAGAATCATTAATAGTTAACTCTGGAAACACCAACTCAGACTTGGGGGTTACGGCAGGGTTGGGACCCATGTCAAATGCTAATTCGATGACAGGCGCGTCTTCTGCATCTTTGTTGGAAAATCCTATCATAAAATTCCCCTTCTGATACTGGGAAACGTGGCGAGGCAAAGCTTTGATAGTAGTTGCGGTGACACATATTTGATCTACTGATCCTTGGATGGTAGACCAGACCACGTGATGAGTGGAAACCAAATCCAAGCTCGCTCTAAAGACTGCCTGAAGCATATTGATAGATAGACCTCAACACGTGAGCCAGCTCATGAAAGGTAGAAATCAAAGAAGCCAAACTAGGGGCTTTGGCCATGGCAAGGAGCAGTCTGAATAAGTGGTCTGATTGGGACACAAGGGGTTTCAAGGCGGCCGATACAACAGCCATCAGGGGGTGGAGTCTCCTTCTTGTGAGGAAGAACGCAAAAGACTTCTCACCCAATGAGGGGGCATCCCCATCCACGGCGTCTAACAACGCGAGCCCTTGTTGGGCATGAGATATCACAGAAGCATTATTGAGTGTGATTGTTGTACACATTTGCACTTCGGCAAGCACGTCAAGAACCTGATTGGCAATCTCTTGGGAGGGGATACTCGATCTTTTTTCTGGGCTGGAGGAAGTAAGAGGAGATGCAATCTGCACATCTTGGGTGGATTGAAGAAGGTTTCCCAAAATAGAGCGGATGCTTCTCCCAAAGTCAAAAAGTGACCAAACAAACAACAAACAGCACACAACTGATTTTACGTTCATCTGGTAGAGAGTAACCACTGCGGCGCCCAGTTTGAAAACCAAGGCGGAAGTGGCTGGAAATAATGGTTGGTCAATTATGTCATGGAAATGGCAGAAGAAGTTTAGACTGACCTGCCAGTTGGGATGCGTGAGCACCCAAAAAGCAAGCCAGAATGCCAGAGGCATTGCCAACTGAATGACTTGATATGGAGCCAGGAAATGTGAAACCACGAAGTGGTGGTGCAACAACAAGGTGAGGAGGATCCCAACGATGAACCACACTGAACCCATTCCCAACCCAGTGGGTCTAGCTGCAGGGGGTGGAATTACTGTGATAGTTTCAATGAGATCCTTGGCATATGAGGCCATCTCAACAGGGGTGGCAAGGAGATGGATTCTTTCTTGCAATTGATGGACATAAGGCCATAAGATCCCCATGTATTGCTGCCAGAAGTTTGTGATAACAGGGTTGTAGAGCCAAAAATATAGGACTTGCTGAACCCAATTGATGATGGAGGGGGCCATAGTGACCAAAAGAACTGGTAAAGCCCATCCAGAGTGCGGCTGATGGGCCACCAGGGAAATGCCATCTGGGATGCAGTCAGAAAGGGAAATAAAAATTTGGTTTTTTGGTAAAATTTTATTTGGAAAGGAAAGTAAGAAAATCGACCAACAATTTTCTCAGTGCCATGCAACTGATTAAATAGTAATTGATTGGGTAGTGACAGGATGGGATCAGGTCCCACAATTTTGACCTAACTGGCAAATGTTCGGGAATGGATGGGTTTGTTCTTTGGGAACTGACATCGCAAAATTTGGTGGCAGGCCATGTCTCTGTTGGTTCGACCTCAAATGTCTGAAATGGGCTTGACTACATTTCCAATGGTTAGCATAATGGCATTTGGCCCAACAAGCGACAGGAATCCCCCAAGGCCACCCCATATAGGGATGGGTCCATTTGATTGGAATGGGTTCAGGACAGCCAACCCAACCGCGCTTGGTTATTCAATCATTCATTCAGTCAATGGCAGCACATTGGCCGCAACACCCAGCTTACTATCGGAGGGCTTCAAACCCTCATTGATGATGCCCAATATTTGTCTTACTGGTTTAGTGATCAAATTGGAGCCATCAGGCAATCCAGCTGATATCTCATTCTTCATGCTTTTACAGCCATTTGATTTTTGGCCATCAGCCAGATTACCACTCAAATTAGATCTGACCGATGTCAATTTGGCAATCTTAGCACATATTTCACTAATTCCCTGCAACAGTTCTGTCGAGTTGAGTGTGGGTACTGGGGGTGGGATCTGAAGTGGAAGGGCTGTCACCCATCAATCATCTACTATGTGAGCGAGATCGCCCTGAGTGAAGAGGGGTACCACCATCCTCTTCAGTGTCTTTTTATTCAGGAACAGAAAGATGACCCAATCAAGAGCCAAAGGACATTCCCTGAGACTTACAGTAGAAGGGAGAATAAGTTATATCTCTTCTGATAAGTTCTAGTCCTAAGCCTAGATGCTTTTGACTTCCAAGATGCATATATTTGATGACGGTGTTGCAGCAAACATGACTAGGTCGGCCCCTCGTCCCTTTTTGGAAATGCACATTACCCCAGTGAAATGTTTATTTTAAATTGTTTATGACATAAAGAAGCCTTATTAGATGTTGCCAACTTCCATAAACTCAAGAATACTTAAGGAGTTGCATCAAAACCCTTAGTCTTGACCATTGAGGACCTGAAGCCAAAAAAAACTGAGCGCCCAAAGTGCACCTATTGCAACAAGATTGGGTATGTTAGAAAGTGTGTCATAAGAGATCTGAGACTGAAGCTAAAAACAAGATTTGTTGGCGTAGGGACTAGCATGCCATGGTTAAGTGACATGATAGTGGGGACCAACCCTAAGGATAAGGCTGGGCGACAGGAGGCCCTGAAGGTGAAGCTTCAGGCCCTCCTTGACCTCAGGCACACACTAGACCAACGCTGGGTACAATCCAAATATGCCCAGGTTGGTATTAGTGAAGTCCAGAACGCCCAGCCCTTTTTGTCAGCCCAGGCGTTAAACAAAGAGTTTATTCAATTAATAATGATGGCACTATTCAGTTGATTAAGGAAAGGGGTTTGAAACCAGTCCAATTATGAAACTATGCATTCAAGTTTGATCTGACTCCAAAGCAATTACTTGAGTGAAGTTGGTTTAGGCATATTCTACCAATTTGGATGGTAGTGTTTGCTTATTGGTGAATTGGTTCTTGGCCCACTTCAGCAAATCCTGTAATCCCCTGACAAAGTTCAAATCTGTTTTCATGACTAACATTCCTTGTTGGTTGAATTTTCAAATAAATTTTCCCTATTTTCCCATTTTTGATTATGTTATTTCAGACGCTCAAGTGAACAGACCCTTTTGAGGAGGTCACTCGCTATATTGACAAATCTATTGTGAATATGATTAGTTTATTCCCTTGTGCACCATTAGGTCGCCCAGGTCCCCTCTATCCTAGGACGCTTACTTCCTCTTCCCTTGTGCACCGTGTCTCTTTTAGTTGGTTATTATATATTATAATCACACTAATCTCCTTAAAGTATTATGCTCCAGCATCCTCTGCTGTGCTCTAGTACTTTTTTTACTAACGTCTAGTTCCCTGTCGTTGGACCTGTGAAACGTGCACTACCATTTAGGGAACAGGAGAATTATAGACACTCTCCTTACATTAGTCAACCAACCTTTTTAATTTATGTTCACGAACTTTTTCCATGTGGGACTTTTCCAAAGTGTAAACAGTGGGCGCTGGCTGTGGGCTTCAGCTGTGGTCAGCCACACCGCTGTTTCCTCTTTTCCCCCAAAGATTGGAGCAACTCGGCATTATTATGGTTGCCTCCAACTGGAAAGTACCCACCCTTCATGCTCGTACCTGGTGGATATGGACGCTTTGAGGTCCAAAAGTCATGATTCCCCAACTTTTCACCGAAAAATGCCAAATTTGATTTAAATAAACAGTTTTACTTTGCCCGCGCTTTCAGATGATGCCAGTGGAATTAGTGCAGATGGCCCTGGGGGTGTAGGCCTTGGATAACATTGGGCATTCTGTTGTTGTTATGGTAATAGAGTCATTCTCATCTAAAAATGCGTTTTATAACGGAAACATTATGTATACCCCTGAACCATATTTACTCTCTCATGGACCAGATATAGATCCTATTCCTATGTACCAAATCACCCCAGATAATTCCTTTTGACCTCTTCCATGATTCGCGGCACTCAGGAAAGTTGAAAAAGAGCTGCGCTTATAATACCACAATGTTTATTCCCCTGCTGAGGATATGGTAGGATATGTGGCCTCAGTATTTAAGAGTGGCAAAATATCCCTCTTCATTCTTCGATTCCAAATCATACTAGGGTGACATGCTAATTCCAGAAGATGAGTTTGTTGGTGATGTTCTGGCGCTGTCTGCTATTACTAAAGACCATTCAGGGCTCTTTCTACTGACTGCTACCCTTTCATCCCCTTTAGGTAAATTCAGCACCACTGTTCTTGTGGATACTGGCGCCTCTAATAATTTTATGGACCAAAGCCTAGCCGACTACCTTGAGCTGTGTTACTTTCTAAGTGGTATGGTTACGGGAGGGGCGCCCCAAGGTATTCCCACTCTGAAGATTATGGGGACAGTAGAATATCAGGTTGGCAAGTACCACTTGTCCAATCACTTCCAGGATGTCAAAAACCTCTTATTCCCTAGTCATTTTGGAGTGGAGTGGTGGCGGAAGTTTGACGTTAAAACCAACTTGAAAGAGAATACCATATCCCTTACATTAAATAATGGTCGCACATTAGTTGTCCCTTTGTCTGAGGCTAACGTTCTGTGAAAATTGCCCCACTGGCCTCACCTTCACACCCTTAGCCTTGCCCCTATGCAGAAGCCTACTGAGGAGGTTCTTATACATTCTTGATTCGAGGGTTTGTAATCTTCCTTTGATGCAGTATCTGCTAATGCACTACATGAACACTCTGGGTTTGATTGTGACTTCAAGCTCACTATGGATCTGGTGCATATATCTTCCCCCATTTACATATTGACTGTCTGGGAGGAAGAGGGTTGAATGTGTGGGTAAAGGAACAGCTATCCAAAGGTGCGATTTTTCAGCGTGCTTCCCATGTATATTCACAACTTCTCTTTGTTGAGAAAGCTGATGGTACTCTACGCCCATGTGTAGACTATGGGAACCTCAACAACGTCATTGTACCAGATCTAAATCCCATTCCTTTGGATTCTCAGATTGCGCGCTATGTGAAGAAGGCTAAGGTCTTTTCCAAAACTGAATTGCTTTATTGCGTTCAATCAGATCTGGATTAAAAAGGAACAAGAGTGGTTAAACACCTTCTATACCAGAAAAGGGATTTTTCAGTTTTGGGTCATGCCCTTTGAGCTTAAGAATGCCCTTGCTATCTTCCAATGTCGCATTTATGCAGTATTGGGGACTTGTTAGGGGTATGCGCGGTTGCTTACATATAATGCTATCCTGGTGTTTTCTCCTGATCATGAGCCCCATGCAGTACACCTTCGGCAAGTGGTGGAAAAGTTAAAGGCAGCTAGTCTTACGCTGAAGATTAGTAAGTGTGAATTTTTCTGGTCCCAGGTCACTTTTCTGGGCAACGTCGTGTTTGACCAAGGACACATGATAATTTCAGACAAGGAGAAGGCTATTCTTGAGTGGCCCACCCCCACCTCAGTCAATTAATTGAGGAGCTTTTTGTGGACGTGTACGTTCCTCAAGAAGTTTACGCCCAATCTTTCCGAGGTGACAGCACCCTTATATAAGGCTAGTGGTGCAAAGGTGCTTCATTGGTCCCCCTTTTGGAGGATGCTTTCCAAGCAGTAAAGTGCACCTAATGACCACGTCAGTTCTTCGCCATGTCGACCTCAATAAAGAGTTCATTGTGTCTACTGGTGCTTGCAACTTTGCCACAGCGGCTGCCTTGTTACAAGTAGGCGAAGATGGGATAGAGCATCTGGTGGGAATTTTTTCTAGGAAATTGTCTCTGCCTGAGTTGAATTACGTCGTTTATGACAAAGAATTACTAGCAGTGGTGGAGGCGCTGAATTATTGGCGTCACCACTTGCATGGTTCCACCCAGCCGTTCTGTGTACATACAGATCACGTGCCTTGCTGTACTACCACTCTACTCATATCCTAACCCCACGGCAGACCCATTGGCATGAGACCCTTGTCTAATTTGCCTTTTCTTATGAGTTCACCAAGGGCAAGGATAATGTTTTAGCGGATGCTTTGAGCCTCAACCCTTCTTTAGCACCTGATCCCAAGGAGGTAGAGGTTCATAACACACAGGCGATGATTCCTCCAAATGTAATTCTGTCGCAACTTCCTTCTCCCCTGGCCAACGGGCCAGCGCTTGCACCTCTGGGAAACGCGGAGAAATATAGTATGTTCATAAAAGTAGTCTTTTCTCAGCCGCTAGCAGCTGAATATACTCTGGTACTTGTGAAGAGCGCTTTGAATCAGGAGGACCTATCCAGGGGTTATCATGTGAAGGATGATATGGTGTGGTTTTAGGGGCGCCTATAAGTTCCTGATGGACTACTGCGCTTGGAAATCATCTGGGACCATCATTATAGACTCACTATTGGTCATCTTGAGAAAGAAAAGACCTTGGAGTTGATATGACACACTTACAATTGGAAGGGCTTGCCTGCTCAGGTGGGACGGTACCGTAAAGAGTGCTTGATCTGCAACCAGATGAAGCCAAATTTTCAACCTTTAGCAGGGTTGTTGGTACCAGTCCAAAAGGCTGAAGGGCCTTGGACTTCCCTATCAGTAAATTTCATTTTGGAATTACCTGTCTCTGATGGTTATGATGCCATCATGGTTGTGAAACGGTTCACAAAGTTCTCCCATTTTATTCCTTACAGAAATACAATAACCGCGGCTGAGATTGATAGGCTCTTCGTCACCCATGTTTTTGCACTTCATGGGGTTCCCCAAGAAATTATCAGTGATTGGGGCCCCCAGTTTACCTCTGTCTTTTGGTAAGAGTTGTTTAAGACTCTTCAGATTTGCCCTTGCCGTTCAACTGACTATCACCCCAATCAGATGGGCAGACTGAGCGAGTGAATCAGTTCTTGGAACAATTTCTGCGTTGTTACACCACCGCAGACCATACAGATTTGGTTCCTCACCTTCCCATGGCCCAGTTTAGTTACAACAACACTTTGCATTCATCAATCAGTTGTTCACCTTTTTTTGCTAACCACGGCTTTAACCCTGCGTTTAACATGGAGCCCAGCAGTGGGTCTAAGGTTGAAGCGGTGCGGACTTTGCCAAGACTATCAAGAAGGTCTACCAGGGGTTTCCACAAGTTTGGAGGCGGCAATGCAAGTTTATAAGGAGAATGCTGATGGTAAGCGCTGAGTGAGTCCACATATAAGGAAGGGGATCACGTGATGCTTGATGCTTGTAACATCCTTATCAAGCAGCCATGCAAGAAGCTGGGACCAAAGAGGATTGGCCCTTACTGCGTTGTTAGAAATGTGGGCCATGCCTCATACCAGCTAGATCTTCCCTCTTTATTTCAGATCTTCTCTGTCTTCCATGAGAGCAAATTGACATTGTTTGAGGGCCCCCACAAGAGACTCCTGAGGCCTATCTCGTGGATGGGGCGCCAGAGTGGGAAGTGGTGAAATAGTAGCCTCCTGCCGTGTTAAAAGAAGACTTGAGTACCTGGTATCTTGGAAGGGTTTTGACGTTGCAGAGAACAGTTGGGTTCCAACATGAAACTGTGTTCATGCCCAAGATCTGATTGAAGCCTTCCACAAGCGTTTCCCTCAGGCTGCTGGATCTCAACCCAAACTTACTGTTGCATTTTGAAGTTGGCACATCCCACAAAAACTTTATCCTTGTGCAAGCCCCTGGAGGGAAATCGAGCCCTGTCTGGAGGAGAGGGTAATGTCATGGGTAGGTGACATGAAAGTTGGGACCAACCCTAAGAATAAGGCTGGGCGACAGGAGGCCCAGAAAGTGAAGCTTCAGGCCCTCCCTGACCTCAGACATACACTATACCAACGCTGGTCACAATCCAAATATGCCCAGGTTGGTATTAGTGAAGTGAAGAACGCCAGCCCCTTTTGTCAGCCCAGGCAAAAACAAATTGGTTTATTCAATTAATAATGACGGCACTATTTGGTTGATTGAGGAATGGGAGTTCGAAACTTGTTCCATTTACAAAACTATGCATTTGGGTTGGATCCACCTTAATCAATCACTCAAGTGAAGTCAGTTTCAGCGTATTCTACCAATTTGGATGGTATTGTTTGCTATCAGTGAATTGGTGCTTGGGCCCACTTCAGCAAATCCCATGATATCCTGAAAAAGTTTAAATCTGTTTCCATGACTAACATTCCTTGTTGGTTGACTTTTAAAATAAATTTTCCCTATTTTCCCATTTTTAATTATGTTATTTCAGATGCTCCTGTGAACAGACCCTTTCAAGGAGGTCTCTCGCTATGTTAACCATTCTATTGTGAATATGATTAGTTTATCCCCCTTGTGCACCATTGGGTCTCCCAGGTCCCCTCTATCCTAGGACGCTTACTTCCTCTTCCCTTGTGCACCGTGTCTCTTTTATTTGGTTATTTTATATTATAATAACACTTTTCTCCTTAAAGTATTATGGTACCAGTACCCTCTGCTGGGCTTTAGTACTTTTTTTACTAATGGATAGTTCCCTGGAGTTGGACCTGTGCACCGTACACTACCACGCTGGGAACAGGAGAGTTATAGACACTCTCCTTACATAGAACCCTTATTGTTGACAAATATGAAGTGCCTGAAACACTCCTCTTCCATTGCTCATCTAAGCTGTATAGATGATCCCTCTAAAGGTTTTTTTGAGGGTTACAAAGATTCTGGCTATTGTGTCTTAGAAGTGCCTGTTGAAGCCAAAGTTCTGATTGGGTGAATGCTGCGGGATTAGAAAGCGCCATGCTACCCGATGGAACTTATTTCAGTCAAGCTCTGAGGTTCCCTGAAGTTATTGGTACTTCTAGTGATTATAATAAGTTATTGCTTTGTATTCAACTAAGTCAGCTTGGAAACCTTGCAATTGATCACGAGACAATATTCTGAGACAGCCCATGAAATTAACTACACTTTTCACCTCAAAAAGGTCCTTGCTCTTCCTCCTAAATTTTGGGGAATTATTAACAAGGTAGAAGTCGTCATGTAGAGAGTAATGGTCAAGTCCATCCTTGACACTGGTTCCACGATCAGTGTCATTTCTTTGAAGCTTATCAAGAAAAAAACTGGCTCCAGACTCAGAATATTCATATGAGTTGAGGGATTTTAGACTTTTATTGAGCTCACTGGTGCGTTGGTTGTCTAAAGTCAAACAATTTTAAGATCGACACCACTTACTTTAAAATATAATCTAGCATTAAAACTATACAAAATGCTAAATTTTGTAAAGTTCTTATTAGTTGCGTTGAGGGGATACAAAGTGAACTCTCATAATAACTCAATGCTAGTATTTAATTGTTGAGGCTTGTCGTTTAAATTGCTTAGTAACGTCATAGGGGAATATTAGGATTTGACCTATTTGCTGTCTTGACTTGCCTCGCTTCAATGTGAGAGCAGAAGCGGAAGTGACAGCCAGGAATACTAACCCATGAGGCAGGATGTTTTATAATTAAGGTAATCAAAAGGTGATAAAATATTTTCACCTTGCTAAACCCCCTCTAACCCTATGTCAGGGACTGGTGTACTATTGACCTGGTTGGGGGTAGCTAACCATGAGTTAGCATAACCAAGGGTTTATCCCAATATGACAAGGACACTAGAGGTGTCCAGGTATAAGGATTGGTGGGTAAACTGGTATGAGAGTTGCTTAAAGACATGGCTTTAAAAGGGGAAAGTTGGAAGGAGTTTCTTGTAGGCTGGGGTGATAGATCGGTATTGATAAAACTTTAGTAAATACGCTTAATATTGTTTGCATTATAAAATATTTTTATTGACGCAAAGATTACCAAATAAATGCCTTGGTTTATATACCATCCAACTCTCTGGACTTATCTAAGCTTAATTAATTTTAAACAGTGCACTATTCTTCTCAGGAGCTTATGGGATTGCAACTTAAATGTGATTTTGAAAGGCAGTGGGAATCGTCTCAGTCTCATCATAAATTCGTTTTGGTGCGATTAATTGACTGAATACTATTGCAAATGAAGTGATTTAAACGATTAATCAAACATTTTCACTGCAATCATTCATTTTATATGTAATTATTCGATCTAACTTCATCAAATATCATATTGATCTGGCTGATTATATCTGTAATCTCAGGAATTTCACTAATGTCAGGGTTTACCCTGACACCCTATAAAAAGGGCCAGTCTCTGCAGGGTAGGCTTTACTAAAATAAAAGAGGCCTGGAGAGGAGCCTCTAATGAACACCCAAGATTCAGCTAATGATTCAGTGCATTCTGACCGCTTGAACTTATTGTATTTGTACAGTTAATAATAGAAGTATTATTTTGAACTTGATATGTTCCACTGGGAATAGACTGTGGTCTTTTGGCCAAAATTCTATCATTTCCCTTTGAACTACTTTTATCAATACATCAGACTTGTAATTGTCTGACAGGAGTAAAGAACCTCAGGTCCAAATATAACTTGTGCTATTAAGGCTTACTCCTTACCCATCTGAATCTGGAAGCTTGTCCTGTTAGCATATGCTGTAGTGAGGACATAATATTTATGATATGCTCATTGACAATCAGTTCATGCTTGAGTATGAAGGAATCATCTCTATGAAACAAGGTATCTCTCAATACTCAACTATGAGGTTGCGCTGGTTTAGATAAATATCCCTGTAAAAGATGAATGTTCTTGTCTGGTTAAGTACCCTTCTTCTTTATTATAATTTACATTATACAACATCTGGACAAATTACAAAAAATGCCTGATTTAGAACCTTAAAGGGCATTCTTTTTCTATTTAGAAAAAATTAATGATAAGCCTGGTGAACAACAAGTGGTTGATACCAAGATTACCTTAAAAATCACCAGAAACTTCTTGATACACATAATGAGCATTGATTGAGTCTTAGTCGTTTGGAGCCTTATGTCTTACCTGGAATACTGGATCCATCCTACCAGCGACCTATCAATATTCTATAGAAAAATCTCACTAATAAAAACATTCTTGTGTGTAAAGATCAATAGATAGGAAAAGGCCTGCTGGTTCCAATTGAAGACATTAAAAGTTATTTTATTAGCTTAAGTTGGACATGGGACTAACTACTGACAAAATGGTATGTATTTTGCCTAACGTTCATATTTCAGATGAACTAACTCCTGACGAGCTTGAAATTTTCATTCCTTATTAAATGTCTATAGTAATATTTTCTCTAACTCTGACAAAGTCCCTGGACACGTGAAGGATTGGAACACATGTTTGATGTTGGTAATGCTAGCCCTATCCGCTCAAATATTATGTCAGGATGGAGGGGGTGTTTTGTTGGCACTAGTGGTGCCCAAACAAAAAGGGGGAGCCGCCCCATATCTTTATTTGCAAATGGGCCAAACAAAGGGATTAATATAAATAAATTCCTATTATAGCCCCTAGGTTATCAGCCTAGGAAGCCATATCAGAAGGCGAGGAAGCTTTGGGGAAACTTTTGTCTAGTGCCCGCTTTAGCTGGTGGACCATGGCAGAAAATATAGGTGTAGGGGCATCAGCGACATGGGGCATGAAGAGTTATAGCTTTGGGATTCTTCGTTTATGAGGCCAGCAGTATCCATCGCCTCAACATATTGAGAAAGTTGATGCCCAGCAAAAGTGATGAGAGCTGGCACACAAGTGAAAGACTTGATGCACCAGTGGGTTTCAGGATAAGCGGGGTTAAAAAGAGAAGTTTTTGCTGCATCGATGCAAGCATGGCTCACACCAAAAGTGAGCTCCTCAATCTCATATTTTGCTTATTCCTCAAAATCATTGGAGAAATTGGGGATAGGAATACCATCAACCAGGAGTTCCATCTCCCCATGGAGTTGTTGGCATAGTAGGGTGTTGCCAGGAGAAGCAGCGGCTTCAAAAGCCATTTTATTTATTTTTATAAGCTGGAAAAACGTTTTTAGGGCGAAAATGGCGGGGGTGCAAAATTTGGAGGATTGACAAAGAGTTCCTCCAAAGCAAAATCAGGCTTAATACTATAACCCTGATCCAAATCATCAATTCATTTGAGCTCTTCAAATGGATTTAACTCGGCTAGTGCTGGCCCAGCCACCATAGTTGGTAGGTTGGCAGCACCTGATTGGCTGCGAGCTGTTGACCCTGGCAGCTCAGCTAAAACTGTTTCAGCCTTCAGCTCAGGGCGCCATAAATTGACAAAATTTTTAAACTTTTTTAAAATTTTGATTAGCTGCAGCTTTGAAACCACACCAGAATTTTCTGAGGTTGGGAGCAAGAGGATCACGACCCATTTGAAAAATTGGGGCGAGGCAGCTGCTGGGGTGGCACTGGAAGGGGGAGCAGTGGAAGCAATGAAGCAGAAGCCATAGGGCACTTGCATTTCGAGTGATCAAGCTCAAAACACTAGGGGCAGATGGCATGGCTGTTTTTGACACATTCCCAAAAAAGGATGATCAGGGTTGGACTTAATCATGGTGTGGATAAAATAATGAGGTGGGTGTCGTGATGAAATGGGTGGATTGTCATGAAGGCGTGAGGGCCTGATAGACAATCTGCCCCATGGGGCACCACAAACTTCAATATGGGATCTGCACCATAAATGGCCAAACCCTTTGTGAGCTCATGGTGTAGGCATTTGGGGGAAAGAAAGGAGGGCAACCCAGCAAACTGGACCACCAAAGTGGCCTCATCTGGGAGCCAGGTGTGAACGGTGGGAAAAGGTATTTTTTATAAATTAATTGCAGCTTGGCTGCTGCCACTGCATCATCTTCAGAGTGAAATATGAGGTTTAAGTACCCCTTAAAGGGGCGGAAGTTGATATAGGTGCAGGTTTGAAAACCGCCATGGCCATCTCAATGAAGGCTGCACTTGTGTATGTGAAAAGATTCCCATACTTGACCTGGAGGCTGAAATGCAAATTGCTCCATGGGAGCACCAAAGGGCTCAGGAGCACCACCTGAGAGCTTGTGAGGTGGTGGGCCAAGTCCTGAGGGAGGACATAACGCCCAGCTTCATTGGGAGAGCTAGCAGAGCCAGCCTGGGCGCGCTTTGGTGGCAGCCAAAGACACCAGATGGCGGTGCACCACCACCCCAAGCTGGGGCAGCAGGCGTCGATTGCATTGACATTGGTAAGCTTTAGCTCAATCAAGCGGTCATGTTTTGAATTTTTATAAAAAAATCCAAATTTAGCTTTGATTTAGGTATTGAAGCAAAAGAAAGATCCTATGATGGAGGGGGTGTTAAACCACTCTTCCTTTATTTTAGAGGCCAGAAGACCTAAAGTTCCCAGATATGGATTATAAATTCTATTTGTTTTAAAAAGCTTCACTCAGGATAAAGTTCCTTGATGTTAAATGCTAAAGAAGTTTTTAGTCCCTAATTTAATAGATGTAGGACAAATCAAATAATGCCAAAGGAGAGTAAACTTCATTTTCTTAGAAACAGAATTATATAGGAGATCAGGGCTTTATTTTTAAGGTAAAATCTCCAAGATTTTCCAAGGCAAGACCTATACAAATTAGCAATTGGGTATTCTGTAACATTCTGGTCACTTATGTTATACAGGATTTGATCGCCGCATAGATTAGGTTTGAACCCCGATTTTGGAAGTTTCAGTTGAGTAACATTTTTTTGTACAAGTTGTGATTAAATTCTGATATCAGGAGGCCCTGAATTTAGTTGGGGATTATCCCCAATGATAGTTTCAACTATATCTTTGGATTGGGTTCAGTTCCCTTTGTCAGATACACACAAATCTTTAATTTGTGTAAAAATCCCAACAATGCCCCCCTTTAGATCTTTGCGCGGAGGGAACGGCCAGAAAATTTGACTGTTTACGCGATTTATCACAGTTCTTTGAGCGACTTCCAAAATTGAGCGTTCATTACCTTGTTTATAGATAATTTTGAAGAGCCCTGACCTGTTGTTTCCCATTTGGTTGTCCTGAACACCAGGTAGATTGTGGTAGAAAAGAACTAGATCAACTGGTTGCAATGTATGAAGAGCTTTATGCTTATCATTAAACCAATTAGTTTCTCTAATAGTGGTAGCAGACAATTTCTCAGAACCCAGTGCCTGAAGTCGGTTATCTTAATGGCAATACTTCTCATAGTAACTTCAGGGGCTTTGGGGAAGCTTAATTTAACATGGCCTGCACTTTAGTATGCAGCTGAGGACTCTTTCCATACAAAGCTTGAAAAGGAGACATCTTAATAATTTGATGATAACTTATTCTATAGGCCAAAATTGCACTAGGTAAATATTAGGGCCAATGAAGAGGCTCAGTTATGGCTATTTTCTGGAGGGTTGAAGTTAAAGTACTGTCTACATGTTCTAATATTCCATTAATTACGGGATACTAATGATTGGAAAATACCTGAGTAAATTCTATTAGTTTGGCTAAATCATTCACCAGTGACAATCAATAATTATGACCATTATTGGAGAGATTATGTTAGAGCACCCATGCTAGATGATAATCTGATTATATAGGAATGTGGTGGTAGCTTTTGCCAAAGCTATGGATAGAGATACAGCTTTGATTTACTTAGTTAAATGATCAACAGCTAGAAGGAGAAACTGATGACCATTAGAGGCTCGAGGGAAGGGTCCACATGGTGGAACCACTGGATGTTGAAGTTGTGGATTAGGTCTGGCTTGATTTTTACATACCAGCAGGACTCTAATACATCTTAGATTATGATAAGTATTTCTTCTCAAGAACATTGAGTCTTGAGCCACTAGTGGTTTTCCAAATTACCTTGTGGCCAAATTGCAGATGACCTCCAATATGAAGTCAGTACGAGGTAAAGGTCATATGTAGGGTAACTATTATAAGATATGAGTTTGTACGGTTTACCATTTCTAGCCTGGATATTTGCCAATTTTTTGCTATTCTTAATGAAGGGTCGGGGACTTGTCTTTCCATAAATTCAGTTGAATTAAAATATTATAGAGCGATCTACCTCAGGGTTGGTTAAAGTTGATATGGGAGGCCTGGATAAGAAAACCACATTTTAGTTTATGGATGATGTTCATAGAATAATGTAAAAATCTTAGTTTTTGAAATTTTAACGCACATCAGGCTAACCTCCCATCAAGATCCTTCATTTGTTGCAGCTATTGTAATTAAGCTTAGTCATTAGCTATAATATGATTCCCATAAAAAAGGGTCAGAAACGTTTATTAGCTAGTATTACCACCAAACATTCTCATTCTGTAACGCTATAATTTCATTCAGCTCTGGTTAGGGCTTTGCTATTATAGGCGACGAGATGATACACTATGTTTTATTATGATATAATTTTAGCTCCAATAGCTAAATCACTAGCATTGTTAAAAAGAAAAAGGCTTGTCAAAATTAGGATGTATAAGTACTGGAGAGTGGGAGAGGGATACGCATAATAAGCCAAAGGCCTGCTGCTGCTCTTCTTTCCATTGGAAGGTATACCCTTCTTTAACAAATATACTAGAGGCTCAGAAGTATCAGCAAAGTGTGGAATAAACTGGCAATAATATCACACTATATTATTAAACCTGTACATCACGTAGTAATTTAGGGGGAGAAATCTTAGAAAAGCTGTGACCTTGTAATCCATCAGGGAGTATTCTGGTTTTACCTACCTTATGTCCCAAAAAATCCATTTTGCTTTGAACAAAAACCATTTTGACTGCTTTTGTTTTACAGAAGCTTGACGTAACCTTTGGAAAAACTCTCTTAGATGAGCCATATGATTGGTATTAGTTCTTGAAAAAACGGTGATATCGTTGAGATAAACTAGTACACAGGAGCGTTTTAAATCACCGAAGAGTCTATCCCTGGCTCGTTGGAAGATGACAGGGGCGTTACATAACCACTGTAGCATTTGAGTAGGCTTGAATAATCCTTCATTTGATACGATGGAACATTTTTCATGGTCTTTAGGTGATAGATTGATTTGCAAGTACCCACTGGTGAAATCCATAGCTGAAAAATATTGGGAACCTGACACTTAACATAAGGAGTCATCTATACACAGCTTTGGATAGATATTTTTAAGTAATAGAATATAGTCAGCGATAATCCATAACATGGTGTCAACCATCCTTTTTCCAAATTCACAAAATCTGGGAAGCCAATGAGATTTTAGAAGTCACAAATAATCCTACTTATAACAGTTGCATTAGCTTTAGGGCCACTTGAGCTACTTTGACTTTATATTTTCTGTATGCCCAAGATTTAAATATTGGGTGATCCTTGATCTCAATTTGGTAAATTATTCCTGACTTTTTTCTGTAATCGCCTGGCCCCAAGGAAAATATATTGCAATACTCCTCAAGGAGGTCTTTAACATTCTGGCATTCTTTGTGAGATTGTCTCCAATTTTAATTTTGACACGATTTATTGTTGGTAGGGGATCAGATCCTAAATCTTATAAGGAGTCGAAACAACTTACATCAGCAATATTTTCAATGGAACATGCTTTTACATAAGTGATGGGGGCATACCAAAGGACTTGGGGATATCAATTCTTTTAATTCCCTAATAAAATAGAGATAGATTTCCTGTAGGCAGGATCCAAAATCTCAGGGAAGGTCCGCTTCCTTGATAGAAGGGTTCAGGTGTCCACTTTGCTCCAAACCTTTTTAGGAGGAATTTGAATCTTAACCCCATATCCACAATAACTTGAGATCCAGATGGTATACTAATAGGATGGGAGCATATAGAGGTATCCTAACTTCTGCGTCCACGGCCTCAGGGGGTAACTATGTTTTTCCTCCTAAGACTTGATATTTGACTTTATAAATAAAGGAAGGATGTTTGAGGAGGCATGTTTATTTTTTGGGGGCTCCTTTACTTTTGACTAGGAATTCAAATATTAACAGTATCTGATACCCTAATAGTGAGAGTATTTTCTTTATAGTTTTTATAATGCAGTTGAGCTCCTGCATCAATTGAACTCCAGTAAGCATTTCATTACTTCGTTTTTAAAACAATAATGGGGCAGTAATTAAAAGTTTACCAAATTGGAGAAATAAGGCAGATTGCGCCCAAATTGCCCTAGTTGACTGATTGACCGCTGCCCCATATTCAGCTTTGTGAATCAAATCTAGAGCCATTTTTAATTTCTGGATAATTTGGGAAGATATAACGTTAATTGGTGAACCAGTATCAGTTATAGCCAGGACTTTAACCTTGTGAACGATTACCTCTACTCAAACAACCAAAGAGCCAAATTGACAATTAACGGCTAATAGACTTTTAATAGATATATGTAGTGAATCAAGTGGAGTATCTTGCCACGGCCATACTTGAGGCTTTTCAATGTATTTGAAGGTTTATCTGCTAACGCTTAACTTTCCAGAGGAGCTGACCGCCAGAATTTGTTTGTGTAAATGACCAGTGTAAAAACAAGAAAGCTGAAGATCTTTATTTCCTTGAATAGAATGAGATACTGATTTCTGCAGGCGCAGATAACGCAAAACATCCTAAGGTGCTGGGCATAGAACTAAAGCGCGAACAGGGAAATTGAGGTAAATTATTATCATTAGCATAGGGAACCTCCTACCCTATACTGAATGATCTTTTGCGCCCCACTTTGATAAATGTGGCAAAAGTTTATATTGTGGTAGTTTTTCTTGCAATAAGTGCAGAATAATTTTGGTGTAGAAAAATTAGGGGTGTAACCACTAAAATTTTAGCATGTTGCTTATTATTATTAGAATGAGGTGGTCCAGTGGGTTTATATAGTTTGGCAGGTTTCTCCAAAAAAGTTTTTGATATGAAGGAGAGACGTTCAGTTAGACAACACCGCTTTAAAGTAAAAGAGAACGTTAGGCATATTTTTAAACTCAGAAAAATGAAGCAGTCATAGCATCATCTAAAGTAAGACATTATCCTGAAACCAAAGTTTGAGCTTCAAAATAAAAATTGTGGGCAAACTCTGTGGTATTTTCTCCCCAATTAAAGCTTATACCCATAAAAGTTTGATTTTGGTTGGATCTAGTTAGGTCGCTCCCAAACTCCCAAAGCAAGGCAGGCTTGACTTCATCCTAAGTCTGGCAATGCATTAATTGATGTACCTTAATGTCTTGAGCATACGACTAAGACAGTTAGGTGTTTGAGACATTGGGTGTCAGTGGCTTCTTCCATAGCATTTCATAACAAACTAAGAAAGAGAAGATGCATGCTTCACCTTGGACTTAATTTCTTTGAAAGACAGTTTGAATGTGCCACTGGGGGGTTAACGGCCAAACAATGTGAAATGACATTGGGTGATGTTTTCACCTAAAGAGGAACTTATATTGCTAAATGTTTCATAAGAGTGGAGGTATACCACTTTATTTTGTAAGGTGTTAATATCCTCAATTATTGAGTCTACCCAATTATGGGTGGCATGAAGGGCCAATTTGGTGGCAAAAGAGGTGCTAACTGCCAAATTTCGCTTTTTTCTTGGTAGTTACACTTAGAAGTTTGTGATGGTGTTGCTCAAGGGTGAGAATCTGTTACTTTATCCTGCGCATCATAGTGGGCAAAATTACCAAGTGTTTAAGGCATTCCTGATCTAAAAAAAGATCTGACTCCAAATTGTTACTGGTAATTTTTTATTTTTAAATTTACACCAGGACCTCAGAGTGTACTTGGCTGGAGCACCAGTTTTGTCAGAATTAAGGATTTAGACCTCTTGTCCCTTTTATAATTTATATACCTGGTGACCCATAGATCCTGAGTGTTGAAATATACCTTGTTGCTTTTCTTGGTCAAAAATCTTTTACTCCATATACTACGTCTGGAGTGGTAACTCCTAAATATATGTGGACCAATTTTTACTTAGAAAAAGCTAAAAGAGAGTACCTTTTATTTGCTAGAATTGAAATTATAAGGGAGATCAGGGAGGTTACCTGATTCATTTCCAAATGGTCCAAGCTAAGATCTAAAATTGTTACAAATTGGTGATTCTGTAGAAAGCTTAGCAACTTGGTCAAATAGGATTTTCTCGCCACTTACCTTAGGTTTGAACCCCAATATTAGGGGGTTTTAGGCGAATAATATGTGACCGCATTAGTTGAGGATTGTCCCTGAAGTCAAGATGGCTAGAAATTTGTCAGGGATTATCCTCAATAATGGTTTCAGTTATTTTGACGTCTCAAGTTTAATTCCCATCATTTACCTCATCCAAATCTCCAATTTAGATAGGAATCCCGACCTGCCATGGGAGATTGAAAAATGTTGTCATAGCTAAAAGAGAGATTCTACTGGGAGTGCATGTCAGATGATGTGCATCAAGCCTTGAAATTGTGCATACTTTTTGTAAGTTTTCACCAATTTTAGAAGTGAATTGAGTTTACACAGATCCCTCCAACAGCACCCTTCTCAATTGATGTGGCGGGACCTTTACTGACTGCCCTTAGAAGATGCAAGTTTATCAAGTTGTATTTGACCACTTCAAGTGTGTTGAGGCCTCTGCGGTCAGAGTGTATAATGTGCCCTCCATTAATTGCTCCCTGTACAGCCAAGATATTGTAAAGCATGGTTGTCCTAAAGTTTTACATTCAGACAATGGAAAAACTTCATCTAGAATGTGGTGAAAATTGATGGACCTAGTAGGAGTGAAGCATCATTTCACTTACCCCTACACTCCATCCTCAAAAAGAAGCATTGAGCGAGTAAATAGAACCTTAAAAGATATTTAAAGAAGTATTTCAGTCACAAGTTGTAATGGGATCAGTTGTTACCCTCAGTGTTGTTGTCTTACCTGTTGAGCCACCAGCAAGTGATTAAGATGTTCACTTTCAAGGCCCTTTATGGGAGAGAGGAAGCTCTGCAACCCCCTACTGGCACTGATCATCTCAGCAGACAGGAAGAACCTGACACCTGGAAGCTATCAGCATGATTTGATTTGTGAGATAAGAACTTAATTAGAGGCTTTAAACAACATTGAAGCGACTGTCCCTTAGAATCAAAGGAGAGTAAAAGGTGAACTAGGCTACCGAAGTTCATCCTAGAAGACAAAGATTTGTTTTACCATCTACGAGGAACACAACCAGAAAAGTTACAGGCCATTTGGACTGGTCCTGCTAGTGTCTTAACGAAAAGAGGATCTTAATACTCCATAAGGGATGGTGATACTAATAATGTGTTTAACATAGTGCATGTGTAGCACCTTAGGTCATTCCCCAGGTCTCCTTCTAGAGAGGAAGTGTTTCAGATGAGGCCGTGACTGGTTCAACAGATCATTCCTTAACCAGTGGAATGAGTAAAAGTAACCCCCAAACTGGTGAAGGTACAGGTGACCAACCCACCATGGATGGGCACAAACGAGGCCCTTTTATAGATTTGGGTGAGACCAACAATTTTCACCAAGAGTGGAATGACATCATGAAAAATAATTTTTGCCCTAAAGAGTCAGATGAATTGTTTTATGAAGATGATGATGTCACCTGAAATAAGCTTGAAAGTCGACCCCTTTTAAGCCTTTGGGGACAAAAAAATTTGCAAACCACCAATGACTGATGATTACTCAGCTTGATTACCTCAACAAAAAACGTTTGAAGCTCAAAGCAGATTATTAACAAATTGGGAAATCATCCAATTTTGAGAGTTGCTTAATACCTATAAGTCCAGAAAAACGTCCCATATGCGTGGATCAGGCAATTTTCCCATTACCAAATAATAAGGGTCCAAAGAGGGCTTCTGTATCCCTGTCACCCAGGATGATATCACCCATGTGGTAGATGAGCGCTGGATAACAGCGCTCCCTCTGAAGATTCCTCCCCTGGTTCTGCTTTCCTCCACCAAACTAGTCTGCCAAATTGAGAAAATCTTCACTAAAATCATTGGTAACCATCTTCCCCATGAGTGTGAAAACTTTATAAAACCAACATTGCTGAATCCTTAGAGTCAAAGCCAAAATGTCAAAAATCAATGGGAGTAAAGTCCAATGGGTTAAAACTAATAGTTGAAAAGGGAAAAATATCAAATTTTCAGCTGAAATTGTCAGTAGCATTGAGCCATCAAGCAGTATGATCACTGATGCCAAACTCCCCTCAAAATCATCATGGAAAATTTCTGATGAGCAGGTATCACCATTGGGGACTGTTGCCAATAATTTAATACCTCCATTTCAAGAATCAGGATTGATGCCCAATGTAATCCATTTGGCCAAACGAACACCCCAGAAACCATGCATGGGCAGTTTGGCAATCCTGAACCCATTTTGACCCATTGGGACCACCCTTAAGTGGGGTGGCCCTGGGGGATTCCCATTGCCCGTTGGGCAAGATGCTGTTGCGCTAACCAACATACTTGTAGTAGATCCTTGGGTCAGGCGTTTGTGGATGAACTGATAGTAACTCAGCCTGCTGCCAAACCTTTGATGTCAGTTTAGATTAATATCATTTCCCCACTCCCAAAAATCGCCAAGTTAGATTGAATTTGAGGGCCCCAGTCCCTGTTTTGACAAGATGACCCTAATTGAACATTATTTAATTAGTTGCGTCGCACTGAGGAAATTGTTGGTTTATTTTTAAACCTTTACTTTCAAATAAAATTACCGTAGTACCCAAATCTTTTATTTTGCTCTTATTCTTCTTGCTGAAGTCCAAATGGCACAAACTGGGTAGCCCGTCAGCCCCTATACTGGATGGGCTATACCAGTTTTAATGATCATAATCATTCCCACCATAGTCAACTGGATCCATTGTGCAAGAGATTTCTAGGAACTTAATCCCATTATTGAAGCTATCCACAATCAGGATATTGGAATCCTGTGGCCCCACATATCACCTTCAAGTAAGGATCTGTCCCCTTGTCTCTGCTTTGGTGATTAACCCTTCCACTAGAGATCCCAAAGTAGTTAATCCAGTAGTGTAACCAACTACAGCAAGGCCCTCTGGGTCTGTGGTCATAACTGTTTGGTTTATTGCCAGGCCCATTTTTTTTACGCTCATCTCACATCAACAAGTCATTGTCACCTAATTTCCTGCACCATACAATATCATTTGAGTGGCAATGCCACTGGCATTCTGGCTTGCTTTTTGGGTGCTTATGAAACCTGACTGACAGGTTAGTTAAAACTTCTTATGCCATTTTCCTGACAAAACCACAATGTGAGGCACATCATAGGAGTGCCATCACTCAAACAAAAAGTCAAGGTACATATTATCAGATTTGGTAATAAAACAATTGCATAAAAGAATACAATAGCCCAAAACCCAGAAGCAGAGGATAATGAATGGGTCCCTGGACATATAATTTCAAAAGTAACCACTGAAAGAAGGAGCTTGCGACTACAGGAATTGGCACAGATGGACAAGGCCACAAAAGAAGGTGTTAGACGCTGTCTAACTAAGGGATTCTGAAAATCCCCCATATTGATATCAATATTCTTACTCTATTTTTCATTTTTAATTCATTTTCCTATCTTGATTTTCCCTTTAAGTGCAAAAGGGTTTCCTTTTTATACTAATAGGAACTTTTAACAGAATCTCAGTTTTATCTATTTATTTTCACTTATTGTGGTTCGAGTGAACTATCACCTGTATCCTGTCTATGATTAGCCAAATAAACAGAATATAGTAAATAGTCTGAGATCTTTTCAGTTCAAACAAGGAAACTCTCTATTGAGTTTACCTTGGAGCTGAGCTTCCAAGAAAGAGGATAGATTGGCCTCCATTGAGTCACAAGGGCCAGCGTAATATGAAAATGTCTAAAATTTCAACATGAGTTTCGCCATGGGCATGAACAGTTTATCATAGAGATCAATTCTATAAGGGTAGCATCGGATGAGAATTGTCTCTATGGGGATGATTATGATCTTGGTGAAGAGCGTCTGGTGCCTAATCTGCATGGAGTAGAAACCCTGAGCAACGAATTGGTCTCACATGTTAAGTGAGCTGAGGTTGGCGAGCTGACTGAAACCATTAACAAGAATGCACTAATCTTAGCGTCACAAGCTGATTTGCTAATTTGTTTGAGCTAGTTATAAAATCTGATGAGGATATCAAACAAGTCAGAAAGGTCAATAACAATCTCTATGGAATTTTATCTCATTGAGATAGAGGGAGACTAATTATACAAGGAGTTGCTAATCCATAATACATAATTAGAAGCAGATAGATAACGCTTCAGACATCTTCAGGGAGACATATTGCAGATACAAATTCACTTAAATACTCAAAAATCACAAGCGTGATTTTGCCAAGATGTAGGCATATGAAGCTGACAACAAGATGTACGAAATCTAGTTGAGAATGCATAAACCCTAAAAATTTCCCTAGATCATTTGCTGTAATTTTGGAGATGACTCCAAAAAATATACCTATTATTAGTCAGGTTACTGAGAAGGAATCTTTTGCCACAATAGCAATAGAAGAATTTCAGAGTATGCTAAAATTACTTCTATTTTATCAAAATAACGCACTTCCATTTTCTGATTATTCAAAGTGACAATGCTTGGATATTATGACTGACAGAAAGCAGAAGATGTGATTAACTGCTTAGACATCAACTGCTGAAATCTTGTGTTATCCCATCTTAAAGGAAATCTTTGGATGTACAGTGAATAGAAAAAAATCAATTATGACTTAGTTTAGTAGTCATGCATGGATGTCTAACTGTTATTTAAAGTATATGAGAATCCAGTTTAAAAAGGATGAACAATGACTGTTTTTGCCACCAATTTTTACCAGCTATCACAAGTCCTATATGTGAAAAAGTATTATTAGGTTTTAATTGCACAGATAGCAATTCAGTGGCATTTTGGACCTTCAGAAATATAAACTGCGCCATGATTTTGCTGCTGACAAATCAGACTTTCTATTGTAGATGGTGACGTATATAAAGATGTTAGGCTTGATGTCTGATGTGACTTATCAATTTTATGGAAAAAAAATCCAGATGAAGAGGATCATACTATGGCGGAATTCAAAGACTAAGTTATGTAGAAATAAAACAATCAACAGAATTGAGCTTTATCTGTGATTAAACCTAATGTATAGAATTGACTGAGAAATAAAATAACCACTATCAGAAAGGTTTTATGACTGGGCATATTTTGGCGCCTAAAGTTGGGGAAGAAGCCAGTAATAAAAGTAAATTGTATTGCCTCAAGATGAGGAAACTTCTCAATATTTTGAAAAGGGTTTAGCTGTCTAGATGCAGAATAATCTAGCTTTGCAAAGGAACAAGTATTTCCAGAAATCTGCCAGATGAGGTAGATACCTTACATTTATTTGTGGAGGACCTAAGAGGATCTGTTTATCAAGATACAATGCCATAGATAAATGCTATCATTAGAGCAAAGTCAAAAATTAAGTCTATTGATTCAGAAATCATGGGGAAATTTGCTTGACTTAATGCTCTTCAGTTAATGGAAAAGGCAAGAAAGGCTGAGGACAAAAAAATCAACTCAAATCAAAGTTGAATGAAGCTGTCGTTGCTTATTAATTTACATGTTTAATTGATCATTTCCAGATATGTTGGTGGTATTAATCCAAACGTTATTGCATGTTAGATAATACTAAGAGTCAATTTATAAAGAAAATGATTATGTTTGAACAGACTGACAATTAATGATAGACTTTCATATTATAGTATCTGAGTAATTAAGTGACAGCTGTCAAAAGATACTTTAATAATAGTACTTGTCATGACCATCTAGTACTAAAAAAATAGTACTTGTCATAATTATTGACAATTTGTAAACAAAGGCTCAATGGATGGGACCATTCAAGGTTATCACCAAGTTTTTTTAGTACTAGATGGTCCCTTTATCACCAAGTTTTTATGAGATGGCTATTCACTGAAGAACACACTGGTGAACATATAGTGAACTGGCTGTATACAAATTACTTAAAGTCTCAGATCTACGAGAGAAAAACCATATAAAATATAAAAGATAAAGATCTATGAAAAATTTCTATCTTTATTAAGAAGGAGATTATCCTATTAGAAAAAATAGAAAAGTCAAAAATATACTAAATAATATCAATTTTATAACACTAGCTAAAGGATATGGTGTGATCAGACCTTCTGTTGTCCAGAGTGGAGAAGGGGGATGAACTATGATAAGAGTAAGAAAAAAATAGTATATAGAGTTAAAAACCATGAACATTGGCAGAATCATCTTACTCTGAAACTGTTTCCATCATAAAGAGGCACAAGAATAACAAAAATGCTTGCAGTATCAGCTCATGGTAAAACTGGATCTGCCATGAAGAGGCATGAGAAGAGAGGAAGAAGATCTGCTCCAATCAGAATCAGAGAGCCCAGCCTGTGGGAGTACGGGAACCAGGAATTGGTGAAGATGACTTAGAATATCTTTTAAATGACGAGAGTTGTAGAAGCCATAAATTGGGGATATACAAACTTTTCATAATTTATTGTCAGCAAGAACAATTGAGATAGTCCTTGTATGGCATGAGGCCATAGGACTATGCTCTGATGATGTGTCAGCAAATGGAAAAGAAGAAGAGGAGCCAAGTTGCCAAGAATGGCATTATATTGTTGAGTGAAGACCAGATTTAGATTCACTGAAGTCAAATATAACTTTAATAACTAAATTGTGACACACTGCATGAGGCAGCTCAATTCCAAGTTCAAATCTTTTGCTGGATAATCTGGTCAATTGGGTGGATGTGTTGGGATTTCAGTATGCCCACATTACCCAGCTTCATTTGATTATAAGTATCTGATTATCCATTGGGAAAAAGACCCTTTTATGTATGTGGGAGTCATTTATGATGATAACTATTGTCTGGTGAAATTCCTAAGGACATTAACTAATCCGCTGAGATTTAATTCTGCTGGATTACTAATATTTTGCTGACTAGGATCCCTGGAAAT
Source organism: Massospora cicadina (assembly GCA_022478985.1). Classification (NCBI taxonomy): domain Eukaryota; kingdom Fungi; phylum Entomophthoromycota; class Entomophthoromycetes; order Entomophthorales; family Entomophthoraceae; genus Massospora; species Massospora cicadina. The sequence continues at coordinate 3,255 of JAKSZP010003112.1, read as the reverse complement.
TTTTTTATATATGGTTTGATTACTGACCTAATAATTGGTAAATTAAATATATGAGTTGATTGGAGTTTGCCGACCATAAACTCAAGGATCTATGTGTCAGACATCTCCTTCTTGACTTTCAAAAAAGAATGTTGGAGGTAAAAATGCCCCTGAATCCACTACTACAATCAGCCAATTATATTCCCAATCTTCTTACAATAATATGGTTAATGAGGATATGACTACTGTCGTCCAAAAGACCCTGGCAGATTTTCAGTGGAACCCTACCCATCGGGAAAACATGCTTTATAATCAAAATCTGCTCATTAAGGGTAAAAACTGATAAGTGATTGCTCTGACTCCTCAGCCAAATTCAGGGCATCCAACACATGGTTTCCCCCAAGGTGAGAAGATCTTAACCACTGGTGATTGGGTGCAATTTAGCAAAACATTACCACATGGGTTTGTACTATAGCCCTAAATTCCCATGGCCCCAATATTCAAACTAGGTTAAATATAAAATACTAGTATCAAATAGGGGAGCTTTTTCAAACTTTTCTTTCTCGTTGCAAACACTTTTGCAACCTATTCAATTTAAGACTAAATCTAGTTTGATAATCTCATAGAGGAGATTAGTCTGCGCCCATGTCTGGGAGCAGTTGGGCAAGCAAGGCAAGAGGAGCAGGCGGAAGGCCTGCGGCCTCTAACATTCAAAAATGCCCCGGAGAATCCAGCGGAATAGAAAAAAATCTAAAAAAACTGGTGGTCACAATTTCCCCAGAGATACTCGTGTGGCAAGCATGATGCAACCAGTACATCAACACGCCACACTCCCAGCCACTTTTGTCGGTGGAATTCAGAGTCCATGTGTATCTGGACATCCAAAAAACGGCCTTATGGGAAAAATTTTGTGAAGATGTACACAAAATTTTCCCAACCGCGGTGTACGTTGCACCTCACTCCATGTCGTGTGGTTGGCTGGACCTAGGTTTCAAAAGCAAAATAGCAGCAGATGAGGCTGCAGCGGTGCGCATAGTGGTCAACCTCCCCAAAGGGCAATGGGTCATCGAAACTAAATGCACCAGATGGACAAAATCAAACCAAATTTTCCTCAAGTTTGACTTTTTGCCTATTATGGTAAAACGTGACATTTTGGAGCAACACCTGAAAGATGGTCTCACCATATACAGCAAAATACAATCTTTCAAAATGCAACATTTCATGCTGATGCCACACCTGTGCACTGGCAAAGCCATCGCAGTTCTGACCCCATCTGAGGAGATTGCGAAGGACCTAACCCAGATCCCGCACTCCACCTTTATTGACATCGCAGGGCATACCACCCACCCATTCTGGGTAACCGTGGACAGCGCGCCCCCCATTTGCACCCACTGTGATGCGTTTGGCCATAAGGTGCATGCATGCCCCATCAAGGAGGGCGTCACATTCCAAGAGCACCCCTTGGTGGCCATGGCCGGTGGAGAGGCGCACTACGAACCAACTGCAAGCACCAAGGAGGCCTTCCCGTGGGGAGCACAAGGCTGCTACCTATTGGTAAAGCCCATCTCCCCACAGGAGCGGAAGAAGGCCAAGCAGGCCTATAGGGCCGCAGCCAAGGAAGCGGCCAAGGCCACCACTACCATCCCACACTCACAATGCCAGGAGGACATGGAGACCTTCGCGGCAAAAGCAACTCAGGAATCCATCACCCAATCAGATTGGGAGGCCCATGCTGAGCGGGCCACTCAATCTGAGGATCCAATGGGAGATTTGATCTCACCCAATCACTGCACCCAAGCTCCAGTTGAAACTGACTTGGGACCTATCCCAACCAAAAAAAAATTTTTTGCCCCACTTGACAGTGCACCAAACTTATCCGCACCGCAAAAAATTCGTCTGACATCAGGAAAACAAAAAGTGAAGGCCAAAGCCAACGTGACTCTTTCCACAAAAATTAACAAAAGCCCTGATAGCGTTGCTGCTAACACCCACGCTGCTGTGAAAGCCCATGGGGACCTGGAAGAGGCTGGTGGGCCCAGGGGCCCACCCCCTCGCACCTAAGGTGCGATGGGGGAAACCTTCACTCTACTGATGCTAAATATCGCTGGACTCAAGGCCTCCCCATCCTGGGCTAGGAAACTGAGTTTTTTACAAAACAATTTACCCGTGGATATCCTGGCCATCCAGGAGTCCCACTGTCCACGAGATTCCGAGGAAGCTTGGAAAACAATGCTCCTACCATCCCTATCCTTTTGGTCAAAGCACTGTGGGGTGCTAATTTGGAAAAATAATTATTTCAAATTCACTCCTCAGAAACATTCCTAAATGGCTGAGTGCTCGTTGTCACCTTCTCGTGGGCTGATGTAGCACATGCAATCATCAACATCTATGCCCCAAATGGTGCACATGAGCGTCAGGAATTTTTCTCGTTGGTCAAATCCCTCCCACTACCCCCCAATCCTTTCCTAGTTGGCGACATGAACTGTTGGCTAACCTCACCAACGGACTGGTGGCCGCCCTCACCCCATGCCCCACAGGGTCACGTAGAACTACACGTTCTAAAAGCCACCCTTGGGTTAATGGATGCGCTGCCACGACATGCCCCACTGCTCGAAAACATGATGCATCCCCACGTCCACAATGGCAATTAAGGTCCATGACCTGCATCAACCTTAATCTAATGCTAGCAAAATTCCAACCCCACATCTCCCACTTCAAGACAACAAAATTGGAATTCTCCGACCATTGACTGGTCTTGCTAACCTACCACTTACCTGTCACAGTTGCAAAGGCCCCACATTGGTGCAAAATCTGCCCCCCCAAGCTCGCATCACCAGGATTTTCCACGTGGGTGGAAGAGGCAACTTTGGCGAAATTGTTTGTTGCACCATTTTGCGTGGACCCCATTTACACATGGGCAACTTTCAAAGAAGACACCATCCGCCACTATCACCATCTCTCCTCCAGATGCTCATGAGCCACATCGGCGGTTATCTCGCGCGCGTTGGTGGAATTGGCCCACTTGGAGTCCAACATTTTTAGCCACAGGATATAGCCCTGCATGGGGCTGGAAGTGGGTGGAGGCAGCCGCCCACCTCAACACACTAGAAAGCAACACAAACATCAGGTTTGTGTCCAATACAGGGCCACACCCATCACTAAAGGCGACAAGTGCACCGCATACTTCTTTAAAAAAAATTTTGCACCACGCCAGAGCGTGGCCTGCACACAGGTGCGAAGATTGGATAATTCCATCGTGGACACACCAGCCAAAGT
>JAKSZP010003111.1:0-70884 GCA_022478985.1 Massospora cicadina | reverse complement strand
TTTCAAAGGCAGCACAAAGGGAAAGGAGTTATGGATGGTCCAGATGGTGTGGCATAGGCGAGGACACGGAGGGTCCAGTGGCAACCAGGCAATGTTTGCTCAAACATGAGGTCTTGCACAGAATTGTCCAGACCAGAGGCTGAGCGTGGAGGAGCGCGCGGGCCTTTGGCCAAAATGCGGTGACACCTGGACAGGTGAAAAAACGATGGAGGTGGGAGTCAATAGGCTCCACACAGCGGGGGCAGCTTTGGTGCTGGAAGGTAGGGCCAGTCGGTCCCCTGTCCTGTATGAACAGTGGAGCACCCTCCATGGGTGTTGGACACCTTTGCTGACAGGATGGGGTGATAGACGTCCTTCCACAATTCCTTAGGTCAAATCTCACGGAGGGAGGGAGGAGCTCAAGGAGTCTTGGGCGGATGGGAGGACGATCTTGGGGGTTGAGGCGAGTTGTGACAACTTGTCCATTGTGCACAATTGCATGGCGACGGGGGCTGAGGCCAGGGCCTTCCCTTCTGTATGGGAAAGGCATGGTGGATCCGCGCGCCTACTCGTTTCAGGGCAAGGAGAGCCTGGTTCCAGTAGGGGATGAGGATGGTTTTAGGCGATGGCCTGAGTGGTTTGTGAGCCACTCCCTAATGAGGTCAGAGATGCTCTAGGAAGACCCAGAGCTGCTGACACTGACTGGCGGAGGGCGGGCGCCCATTGGGGCATGGGGGTCGCGTCCCAGCAGATAATCGGCCATAGGAACTTCAGGAAGATTGTGGTGGCGTGGGATCGCGTGTCCAGAAGCCCTAGGCCCCCTTCATTGCAGGATTGGGCAATGGTTGAGAGGGCCATTGGTGGATTGTTTGAGCCCCAGATCCAACAGCGGAGGAGTACATTGAGCCGCGTATAAAAGGCATCTGTGAATGGGCAGACGTGCGCTAGGAACCAGACTTTGGAGAGGAGGGAACACATTGGCCATCAGAGCTCGACCCTGGGGGTGATGTGCCGCCGGTTCCAGCTGGCAATCCTGGAGTTAACTGCTGCGAGGAGCAAGTCCTCATTGTCTTTTAGCGCAACTCCTTGTTGGTTGGTGAGAACGCCCAGGTGACGGAAGGTACCGCGCTCAGGTTCAATACCAAATGGTGGGGGGAAGGTGGGGGAGCCAACCTGTACAACTGTTGTCTTGGAGGTGTTGACCATGGCGTTTACGCCTTGGTGTACCTCTCAATGGTCACAGCAGCGAGGGCAACATCCCCAGGGCAGCTAAATGCAATGGCAGTGTCATCTGCAAATGCCATGGTGCGTGTGGGGGCTTTACCTGGGACCAAAATCCCTGTTAGCTTGTCCTGTAAGGAGGCCAAGAGGGGGTCAAGGGTGATGTTAAAAAGGATAGGGCTCAGGGGGTCCCCTTGCCGGAGACCTTGTCCAACTGGTACTGCCACTGTAAAACCCATTGGCGCCAGGACTCTGGTGTGGAGCTGGTCATAGAGCGCTGATATCCAGCGCCTAGCTGCGGGTGGGAGATAAAAGAGGGCCAGGGAAGCATCAATATACTTCCAGGCTACCCGATCATATGCTTTCTCCATATCCAGGAAAGCCACAAAGCCATTCACCTTACGAGAGTTAGCAATCAAAGTCACATGAAGGTCATTATAGTTGTCCCATAACGACCTCCCCGGAATAAAACCGTGCTGGGATGGGGAGAGGCGAGGTGACACCCATTTGGTGATGCACTTGGCCAGAAGCTTTGTGAAGAGCTTGTGGTCTGTGTTGATCAACGCTATGGGGCGCCAGTTCGCCAGGTTCTCACGGTCTGACTTCTTGTGAATGAGGGTCGTGATTGAGCCTCTGGAGTCGGGAGGACCTCGCCATTCACCAAGAGTGCAGCGAAGAGGTCGCGGAGGGTTCTGGCTATCACTGCAGGTTCCAGAAGGTACACCTCAAAGGGTATTCCATCTGGGCCTGGGGCTATAAGCCGTGGGGATTTCAGAAGGGTTTCCATCATCTCCTGGATGGAAATAGGCGCCAGTAGAGCCTCATCAGCCCGTGGGTCAATGGGCGGCTCTGGAGCCCGCCACAGGAAGTCTTGGATGTCCGATGGGTCCACCTGGGTGGCATGGAAGAGGCTGTAGTAGAAGCGGTGTAGTTCCTGCGTGATTTCCTCCTTATCTGAAGTGGTTGTAGTGCCAATCTTCAGTGCAGTAATATCCTGCGCTGTTGACCGGGCTTTCTGTTTCTGAAAGAAGAAGCGGGTGGGGCGTTCCCATTGAGCATAGTAACGAGATGTTGTAAAGTTTGCTGCCCGTTCTTCCTGCAGTGTGAGCTCCAAGCGGAGTGCTTCCTGCGCCGCTTCCCAGTCTTTCAACCATCTGGGAGAGGGCGAAAGCTGCCAGTTTCGCTCTAGATGTCTGATTCTGGATTCCGCCCTTTTGACTCTGGAGCGAGCTGCAGTCATCTGGGCTTTGGCACAGTTGTAAGCAACGCGGGTGATGCCCTCCTTGGTCACCGCCCATCTAGCCTTGTGGTCAAGCAAGTGGGGTGGGGGGGTAAGGTGAGAGTCTCCCGGATGGTCATAGACAGCTTCTCCTTAGTAAGGGGTTGTTGAGAAGAGCTGGGGCAACCCTAGGCCAGAACCTACGTGACGGTCTAAGTGTGGTGGTGAGGACAACGGTGAGTGACCTGTGATCACTCAGATGGTTGTCACGAGAGATGGGAGAGGAGATGCGGCCAATTAGCAGGGGGCCAATCAGTGCCATATCTATGCGTGACGCTGACTGGAAAGCTCCTCCATCATACTGGATCCTAGTCATGCAACCTAGGCCAGACGCGGAGGGTGGAAGCGCATCTATAAAGCCACTCAGGCGAAGGAAATCCTGGAGGCGACTTGATCCAGGGCGTTCCTTTGCTGCAGGGGGTAAGAGTCACGGACGCGACTTATGGTTGTGTTGAAATCTCCTAAGAGGACTGTATTCCGTGGGAGATTGAGTTGGACGAGCTCTTCCAAGAGCCGATTTTGCTCCTGACCTGCATTAGGCAGGTAGATGCTTGCAGCGAAGAAGGAGAAGTCAGGAGTGGTGAGTTTGGCCAGTATGAGGCGGCCACCTAGATATTGTGAAAAAGAATGGGTTTTAACCTGGGGATTCAAAACAATAAGGGCGGCATGGTTTGTCCAGAAGGAGTTGCCTCCAAACTGTTCATTCCATGCAGATTGTTCGTGGGGGAGGATATGGGGCTCCTGGACAGCAGCGATGTCAATTTGTGCTGACCTGAAGTTTCAGAGGAGGCGGGCTCTCCGCTTAAAGTCCCGCAACCCATTTGCGTTGATGGATTGCAGGGCCAGGGTGCTGCCATGGGGACTCATAGCTGTTCCCCTCCATGTCCTGGGGGGTTGCCAGCGCTTAAACCTGATGCTGTGAGGCGGCTAGTTTTGAGTCCTTTAGCTTGACTATTAGCTGCAATCCATGAGGAGCGTCGAGGGTTCTGAGGGGAAGGAGAGGGTGGTGGGGCGGAGGACCCAGTAAGCCAGCCTAGGATGCTGCCCCCGCTCCGTTGCAGGGGGAAGGACCTGAGGGTGCTCAATGGTGACCTCCGCGGTGTCCCCATTTGATGAGTCTGAGTCCATATCCACTTCCTCCAACACTGCAAAGGATCCGCACGAAATGGACTGTGGGGTTGGGGTAGGACTCTTTGAGGTGGCACTTCTACCGCAGGCCGCGGGTTGCCAGTCCATGCTGGTGGGCATAGCTCCATTGGGAGCTGAGGGTTGATGCGATAAATCGCTGGTGGAGGTTGGTGGGGGTGCCGTGGAGCCCTGAGTGGAGGTGGCTGACGAGGGGCACCCTGTGGGAGATGCCTTGCGCTTGGTGAGAGAGGTAGTTGACTCTGGGAGATTGGAGGGGGTGCCCACTGGAAGGGGGGCATGAGCGCGAAGGTATCCCATACCAATAGTGGGGTTAGCTGTTTCAACTGCTAGGCGTAAGGCCTCAGGGGACAGGTCTTGAATGGGAACCCATTTTGTGGGTTGTGGAATTGCTTCTGCAGCCACGTGGGATCGTTTTTGGCCTGGTTTAGGCCCCTGGGTGGTGGCTAAGAGGGCTTGTTTTGAGCTGTGCAGCCACTATACAAGTGTCCAAGGGCATTACACCATGAACACCGGGGGCGCGCCTGATCAGGGTCGACAAAAAAGATCTCAGGGCATGCCCCAACTACCGCCACACGAGGAATAAACTCAATGTTGCGGGATACAGTGGGGGAGAGGATGAACGACGCCCTAGCAGTGCGAGCTCTTTGAGTGGGAGCATAGTAAGAGGGGACGCTAAAGTCCACTGAAAGAACAGACCCAAACTCCATTAAACCACGATGGAGTGCCAGTTTAAGAGACTCAGGATCAACAGTCGTTGGTAGGTTGGAAAAAGTAACCCATGAAATTTTCTCCAGGTGAGAGCGTGTGTGGGAGATGTGAAGAGATCCACGTGGAATAATGACCTGGAGGGTGGCAGCATGGTCAGCAAGGGCAGCTTCAGTGAAGCCCACATCGATGTAGTGGCCCTCCACTGATTCATGGATGGTGGTGTTAATTAAGAATGTCTCCGCAATCGCTGCAAAGTATGATAATTAATCTTCTGTATAGAATTCAACAGGGTTATGCCCATAATAAAGGCGAATTGCATAGGAGAGAGTTGAGCGAGGTAGAGCTTTTTGCGCTCTAGTTTCAGCCCATTTCTTCTTAACATCAGCAATAAACGCCACTTCACGGGGATCAGCTTTGGGTAGCGTTGGTGCCAGAGGTTTTTGCCACGCCCCAGTGGCTCCTTTGGTACGTTTGTGTTTGCTTTGGGCTGCAATTGCGGGTTGAGTGTGAGCTGGTGGTTTGGACAAGTTTGTGGAGTTCCCTTGTTGCTGGAATGTTACAGCAGTTGCTGGCGTCATATAAAATTAAAGGGCGGATTGTTGGGCCTCGCTAAATTGGGGAGGCCCATCCAGATTGGAATTAACTCCATCCAATTGGGAGGAGGGAATATTTCATCACCATCCTAATCTATTTGGGTAAATTCAGCCCGAGTATTTGCTGTGATTTCGTGGGAAAAACTCACTGGCTGATTGGTAAATTGGTCGTTTTCAGCATATGGAGATAAAGTGCCGACTTGAGAAGTGCCGAGTATGGGGTTTAAATGGGACGGGTGAGATTGGAACTTGTGTGAAGTTCCAAAATCTGAACCATTTAAATCCCCATTGGGAAGAAGAGATTGTCCCAATTAGGTGCTTTGTGAACCAGAATGTGCGGCTAATCCAACCTTACATCCAAGGGTTTGGGGGCCAGGTGATTGTTGGGCCTCGCTAAATTGGGGGGGCCCATCCAGATTGGAATTAACTCCAGCCAATTGGGAGGAGGGCGATGTTTCATCACCATCCCAATCTATTTGGGTAAATTCAGCCCAAGTATTTGCTGTGATTTCGTGGGCAAAACTCACTGGCTGATTGGTGAATTGGTCATTTTCAGCATATGAGATAAAGTGCCGACTTGAGAAGTACCAATTACGGGGTTTAAATGGGATGGGTGAGATTGGAACTGGTGTGAAGTTCCAAAACTCAAACCATTTGAATCCTCATTGGGAAGAGTAGATTGTCCCAATTTGGTGCTTAGTGAACCAGAATGTGCGGCTAATCCAACCTTACATCTGAGGGTTTGGGGGCCAGGTAGCTGGGTATCGCCCCTCATGGAGGGAGCCAGGAACACGGCGTCAACAATAATAGATGGGGCTGAATTAGCTGACACAATGGAGGAAGTGAATGCCTGGATGGGCTGAGTTGCATTCAACTGAGCAGACGCCATTAAAACAGTGTGGGTGATGGCCTCCTTGGTTGGAGGGGGCCCAGCGGGTTGATGGGAGGCAGCGCACACAGAGCTGTTAGGCGTGCAGGTTGCAGAAGTGCGATCAGGTGAACTGGCGCTAGTTGAAGTAGCTCCAGGTTGGGGGTGGTGCCTGCTTTCATGGCTGCTGCTTGAGAGCGGGTGATTCTGGTTGACCCTGAGGTGGGTAACCGAGGGTTGCTTCATTTAGGGGTGGTGCTGGCTCGTTTGGCATAGCCTGCGGGTTCTTTTGTGGGGTTTCCCGCCATATTTGCTAATAATTTCGTAAATCCCTTTAGTGGAGCTAAATTTCAGGCTGAATTGATTTTTGAAAAGTGATGCTTAGCAGGTGGTCTCAGACTTTTTGCAATCCTAATGTCATGATTCCCCACCTTTCTCCTGAGATTTATTTTTGAAATTCATCAGGCCTTAGCTTCCCTTGAGCCAAAACCCTCATTAGGGAAAAATAATTCTTTAGTTCACATCCACTTTTGCAAGGAGTGGATATGTTGTCCCAGTTGTCTCCTGAGGCGGGTGACTGGGTTTTTGCAGTATTCCGCACACAGCTGCTCTTGTGGCAAACAATGGAGGGTTTGGAACAAGTCTTGGAGCAGAATCGACCTGATGAAGCATCCTTCCATTCCTTCTTTGAGTTCTTTTCTCTGCGTCAAGTGGGTCAGCCGATGAAAGCATACTTGAGTGAATTCTGTGAAAAAGCCCAGGCTTTGCCATTAACTGATAAGGTTAAAATGTCATTTCTCTGTTTGACCTTGGACTTATCAATGCGAAACTCCCCAGTTTAGCAGTTGCCCCCTTCCAACTTTGATCATCTTGTCAAAACCCTTTGGGGTAGTTTCACCACCCCAACCCAGAAGGGGCCAGGTAATTTGGCCATCAATGGATCAAATCATATAAATATGGAAGCCAAAAAGTCATGCGCGCCTCTTAAAATGAGGGAATCTTATCCTTCTAATCCTTCAAGTTCTTCTAAATTCAGAACTGAACAGGGGTCTAGCCCAAGAATGAATTAAAGGTTTCAGACAATTCCGCTGCAATGATGTCACCCATGGTCATCCCTATAAATATCGCGTCCTTGACTAGTGATATTTCCTTGAATTGTGAGGTGCTTCCCACTGATTTTCTCCCCATCTTGGCAGAAATTGGGTATTGGAGGGTCTGAACCTGAATTTAAAAAAAGAAAAGGATTCCGTTATCATTTTTTCTTCCAAACACATTTCCAAGGTGCATGCTGATGCATTGGTTATGGGCTTGGGGGTGATGGCCCTGGATAGTGATGCACACCAAACCCTCAGAATGAGTGTGGGTTCATTAGAACCAGAAAACGCGTTTTATAATAAGAGCAATTTATCCCAGAACGATCCGTTTATATGCTCATATGGTCTGAATGAGGACCCTATTTTAGTATATCAGATTACTCCTGAGAACCCTCGTTTGACCCCTACAATGATCAGGGGTTCTCAGGAAGCGGAAAAGGAACTTTATCATAAATATAAAGATGTATATGCACCTGCAGAGGGTGTGGTGGGATATGTGGCCTCAGTAGTAAGAGTGGCCCACTATCCCTCCCCTTCTATGATTCCAAAAGATACCCTGATGGCTTGTTCAAGCCAGAGGAAGAATTTTCTGGTAAGATGGTGGCATTTTCTGCTTTGAATAAATCCCATTATGGATACTTCTTGTTGACTGCTACCCTTACACCCTCTTTTATAAAGTTCAGCACAACTATTTTGGTGGATACTGGTGCCTCAAATAATTTTATTGACCAAAACCTTGCTGACTGACTTGATTTGAGTTACTCACCAGGTGGTATGGTTAGAGGTGGGGCTTCATAAAGTATCCTCACACTGAACATCATGGAGTCAGTCGATTTCCAGGTAGGTTCTTATCTATTGTCTGACCAGTTTCAAGCTATCAGAAACCTCTTGTTCCCCATTATTTTGGGTGTTGAGTGGTGGCGGAAGTTTGACGTTAGAACGAATTTGAAAAACACTTTATCCTTGTCTTTGAAAAATGGTCACCAGTTGATTATTCCTTTGTCTGAGGATAACGCCCAAGGCAAATTTACCCCATTGGCCCAATGTTCCCAGTCCAAATCTTGCCCCTTTGCTGAAGCCCACTGTGGGACTTTCCTTACCTTCCTGTTTGGAGGAGTTGGCACCTTCTTTTGATGCAGCTTCAGCTAGTACGCTACCAGAACATTCCGAGTTTAATTGTGAATTTAAACTCACTGTGGAACTGGTGCGTATTTCTTCCCCCATATACCCATTGACTGTCTGGGAGGAAGAGGTTTTAGATGTATGGGTGAAGGAGAAGTTGACCAAAGGTACCATCTTTCAGCGTACCTCCCCTGTTTGCTCCCCACTTCTCTTTGTGGAGAAAGCTGATGGAACTTTACATCCATGTGTTGATTATGGAAATTTAAACAATGTGACTGTACCTAACCTCCATCCCATCCCTTTAGATTCCCAGATTGCACGCTATGTGGAAAAAAAAAGTTTTCTCCAAGTTGGACTGCCTCAATGCATTCAATAAAATCCGGATAAAGAAGGGCCAGGAGTAGTTAACTGCATTCTGTACCAAAAAAGGGATTTTCCAGTTCCAGGTTATGCCCTTTGGGCTTAAGAATGCCCCTGCCATCTTTCAACGCCGCATTGATGCAGCATTGGGGGACTTATTGGGGGTATGTGCGGTTGCCTACATGGATGAAACCTGGCGTTTTTCCCCAATCAGGAGTCCCATGCAGTACACCTTTGACAAGTAGTGGAGAGATTGAGGTCCGCTTGCCTTACCCTCAAGATTAGTAAATGCGAATTCTTCAAGTCCCAGGTTACTTTTCTGGGCAACGTCGTTTTTGACCAGGGCCATATGATAACTCCAGACAAGGAGAAGGCTATTTGTGAGTGGCCTACCCCCACCTCTGTCAAGGAATTGAGGAGCTTTTTGGGGACGTGTACATTCCTCAAGAAGTTCACATCCAATCTTTCAGAGGTGGCAGCTCCCTTATATAAGGCCAGCGGTGCCAAGGTGCTTCAATGGTCCCCCATTTTGGAGGATGCTTTCCAAGCAGTGAAGTGCACCTTGTTATCCACATCCATCCTTCGTCATGTTGATCCTGCAAAGGAGTTCATTGTGTCCTCAGATGCTTCCAACTATCGCCTTTGCGGCTGCCCTGTTACAGGTGGGTGAAGATGGGACTGAGTATCCAGTGGGATATTTTTCTAAAAAATGTCTCTTCATGAGTTAACCTACGCCGTATACAACAAGGAGTTATTAGCAGTGGTGTAGGAGCTGATTTTTTTGGCGTCACCACTTACATGGCTCCTCCCAACCATTCTGGGTACACACAGACCACCGAGCCTTGTTGTACTACCGTGCTCCACATGTTCTAACACCACGTCAGACCTGTTGGCATGAGACCCTTGCCCTATTTGCATTTTCCTATGAGTTCACCAAGGGCAAGGAGAATGGTTTGGCGGATGCTTTGAGCTGCAACCCAGCTTTGGCTTCCAATGTAAGGGAGGTAGAGATTCACAAAACCTGGTTGATGATTCCACCAATTATGATTCTGTATCAACTTCCTAAGTCCAGGGTACATACGCCAGCGCTCATGCCTCTGGAAAATGCAGCAGAATATAGTATGTTCAGAAAGGTAGTTCTTTCTCAGCCGTTATCAGCTGAATATACTGTTGATCTACTAAGAGCGCCCTGAATCAGGAGGACTTATCCAGGGGTTATCATGTGAAGGATGGGATGGTATGGTTTCAAGGGCGCCTATGGGTTCCTGCTGGACCACTGCGCCTGTAGATCATCTAGGACCATCATGAAGGAATCACTGTTGGTCATCCTGGGAAAGCAAAGACCTTGGAATTGATACAACACTTATAATTGGAAGGGCTTGCCTGTTCATGTAGGACGGTACTGTAAAGAGTGCCTTATCTGCAATCAAATGAAACCCAATTGGCAACCTTTAGCAGGGCTGCTAGTACCAGTCCAAAAGGCTAAAGGGCCCTGGACTTCCCTATCAGTAGATTTCATTGTGGAGTTACCAGTTTCAGATGGGTATGATGCAATAATGGTGGTGGTGGACCGCTTTACAAAGTTCGCCCACTTTATTCCTTGAAGAATGACCATAACTGCTGCTGAAATGGCCAGGCTCTTCGTCACCCATGTATTTGCACTTCATGGGGTTCCTCAAGAAATCATTAATGACTGGGGACCCCAATTCACCTCCATCTTTTGGGAAGAGTTGTGTAAAACTCTTCAGATTCGCCCTGCCATTCAACTGCCTATCACCCCCAATCAGATGGGCAGACCAAGCGAGTGAACCAGTGCTTGGAACAATTTCTGCGTTGTTACACCACTGCAGACCATTCTGATTGGGTTCCTTACCTTCCCATGGCCCAGTTTAGCTAAAACAACACTTTGCATTTGTCAATTGATTATTCACCCTTTTTTTTGCCAACCATGGCTTTAACCCTGCTTTTAACATGGAGCCCAGCTGTGGTTCCAAAGTGGAAGCAGTGGTGGACTTTGCTAAGACCATCAAGGAGGTCCATCAAGGGGTGTCCACAAGTTTAAAGCGGCTATGCTGGTTTATAAGGAGAATGCCAATTGAAAGCGGTGGGTGGGTCCAGCATACAAGGAAGGGGATCTCATGATGCTTGATGCTCACAACATCCCTATCAAGCAGCCATGCAAAAAGCTGGGTCCAAAGAGGATTGGTCCTTTTCGTGTAGTTAGAATGGTGGGTCATGCCTCATACTAGTTGGATCTTCCCTCCACATTTTGGATCTTCTCCATCTTTCATGAAAGCAAATTGACATTATTTGAGGGCCCTCCACCTGTGACTCCTGAGGCTTATCTTGTGAATATGGCACCAGAATGGGAAGTGGAGGAAATAGTAGCCTCCCACCGGGTTAAGCGATACCTTGAGTACCTGGTGTCCTGTAAAGGGTTTGACGCAGCAGAGAACAGTTGGGTGCTGGCACGGGATTGTTTATATGCCCAAGACCTGATCAAATTATTTCATAATTGTTTCCCTGAGGCTGCAGGATTTCAGCCTAAGCTGGCTGTTGCTGCTATGAAGTTGCCACCAACACATAAGAACTTCTCCTTAGCAAACGCCCCTGAAGGGGGGTGGAGCCCAAGAAGGAGGAGAGGGTAATGTCATGGTTGGATGACTTAGTAGTGGGAACTGATGCTAAAGATAAGGCGGGAGACAGGAGGCCCAAAAGGTGAAACTTCAGGCTCTTCCTGACCTGAAACACACCTTAGATCAACGCTGGATGCAAGACAAGCATGCCCAGGTTGATACTAATGGGGTGTAAAACGCCCAGACTCTTATCTTGGTCCAGGCACTGAAACAAAAGAATAATGTTACAAACAAAGATGGTTCAATTTGGTTAATTGGAGAACAAGGGTTTGAATCCCATTCAAGTTATGAAATTTTAAGTTTGGGTAAAATATGGCTTCAATTGATTACCCGAGTGAAGGCACTTTCAGTGTATTTTTCAAAAATGGATGGAAGCATCTGTTTATTGGAACGTCAAGGTTTGGGAGCACTTCCGCAGAACCTTAATTTCCCCAACCCACTTTAAATACTTTTTTTGTGGCCAACATTCCTCGTTGGTTAACTTTTTTAGATAAAAATTAACCGTTATTTTACGTTTTGCTCATGGTTCCTTGGGCGAACTTGGTGGCGGACCTTTTTGGGGAGGTTTCCAACTATGTGGGCCATTACCTTTTATCACAATTTACCAAAATCCCAGGTGCTCCCTTGGCCACCCAGGTCCCCTCCAGATTGAGGCACCCAAGCCCCCTGACGCCAAGTTACACTTGATTATGGACTCCCCTCTGGGGTTCACTCAAGCTGTTATGTTCCTCACTTACCTGGTACTATATGTTGCGCTCTAAACCCCTGCTTGGGGTACCTTTTGCACAGGCACCATTCAGGGTGTCTTCTTTCCCTTTCTCCTAATGGCTAGTTCCCTAGCGATGTGGGTTTGCATCCCACATCATCTTGCTGGGAACGAGAGAGTTATAGACACTCTCTTGACAACCACTAGGTTAATTGAACAGCAGATCAGCATGACATCAGGGGACCTGAAAGTATAAATACCAGTCCAGATGACTATGCACACAATGGTGCAGATGAATTCTTGAGGGAATCTTTTTATACCCTCAGTTCAACTGCAATGATGGTTAAATTAGTGAAACTCATCCAATGAGAGTTTCCACATTTTTTAAAACTAAACAATTTCAATATTACCAAAATGGGAAACATTTAAATTTGCAAGCTCCAACAATTAAGACCACTGATGTCTATGCTCAGATGCAACAGCCACAAGGGATATGAGAATACCAGGAGCAAACTGTGCAGCAACCACATGATCACAAACAATCCAGAGTTTCATACAATCTAAGAAAGTAGGCAAGAAGATCTAAGAGGATTAAAGGGATGGCTTTGGCTGGGCCTGAAACCAGGCAACCTATGCATAAATGCATTGTGTGAAAAACTTGATTTGCTAGTGGTTTAATTTGTTTTCCCGTGTTTCCCAAATACTATTAATACTTTATATGTTATATCAATAAGGTGATACCTTTCACAGAATCTGCTTTACTTTTATCATTTTTATTAGGTGCAGATAATGCCAAATATATAGTATAGTATAAGTTCAGCCTTAGCCTTTTGTTGTATGTAGAGGTTGTGAGAAATCTGTAGTGCTCTAAAGTAGCCTCAATATGTTTAATTCCAAGGAATACCATAGTATGACACACTTGTAATCAATAGAAAAAGTCCCAAGTATGCTAAATAGACCCACCAATTTTCCCATAGGTTCTTTAAACAAGCCTTTAATTTATGACCAGTGCACATTCTCAATCATCAGAACCCCAGGGCGAGTGAACCACTTGGAAAATAGATCTAAAGCTGAACTATTGTCCAGATAGACATCTCTATGTAACGGCTAACAAAGTCTAGAACTAAATCATGGCATATAGAGTCAAAACTTTATATACCTCAGATCTATAGTTAAATTATTGCCTAGATAGACATCTTGATTTAGAAGCTAATATAGCCTCCAGCAATGACGCCTGTCCCAGGGGATGCTAGCATAGTGGGAATGGTATCCCACTATTGCCCCTCACAATGCAAGGCCAAATCTGGTTGTGGCAGAAATTGGTATTTCTGTGCTAAGAGGATAGCAATCATTGTTTAGTTGTGCACTATGCCTCAGTCTTACCCAGCAAATTATTAAAGTCATATTATGTTATTCTTCCTATCAGAACATGTTCAGGAATGGTTTACCCCCAGTACTTGGGTTATGTCCAATATTCCTATGTTCTCGCTCCATACTCCCTATCCTCCCAATTGTTGCAGTATAATTATCCCAAGGTCAGTCCACATCGGATAAAATTAGCAATGGAGCCTATTTAATTGGGTCATAATACTAACCATTTTCAATCTACAGATGAACTGTTGCCCAAATAGATACCTCAGCCTATATACAGGGTCCACCAGTGAAGTGGGAAAATTTGAGAATCCAATAGTTCATTTTCTGCTCATGAGAGGGGGTGGAGGTTTTTGATTGTTGTTTTACAACTAATGCCATTTGTTAAACATAGAGAAATAGTCCTGCAAAATTTGTTGTAATGATGTGTCACTAAAGTTTAGTGCAGATGCATGTTTTATTGCAGAATGTCATGTACCATGCATCAATGCTACTCAAACTCCTTCAATTTTTCCTATGTTCTTACAGACATTGTTGCCCCTCTATGCTTTAAGTTTTATGTGGAACCAGTTACTTCAAACTTTTCACACACGATATAAGTGCATGAGCAGACAACACTATTCTATGTTTTGGAATATTGAAATGGTTACAAAACAATCGTTGTACAGAAGTAACACAGTTACCATTCTTAAAAACAATTTTATGCACAAAGCTCACTGTGATTAAGACCACTGCTTTAAGTTTAACAAAAGTTATTAGCTGTAAAAAACAAACAAAAACCTCCACGCCCTCTCATAATCAGAAAATGAACTATTGGACTTTCAAATTTCCCGCTTCACTGGTGGACCCTGTATAATATGATGACTAGCTTTATAGACTGTCTCTATATGCTCAATTCTATAGCTATCTCATACCTTTAGCTAAACTTTTGACTTAATAAAAATTAATGTAAAAGCCAACCCTGAGCCAACTTGGATTGCTTTCAGCCTTTTAACCGTTGAGATCTAGAATTGGGGTCTCACCAAAAAAAGCCCAACATTATCACATAAAACTTTAAGCTGCTTTGATAATATAAACTACCAAATTCACCTCCACATATACCAGATGGTAGGTTTATGGCATTAGGGTACACTAACATGGGTCAGTTTTATAAAGGCCGCTGGTCCATCCTATAAACAGGTTTAAACCTTTGGTTTGGGGTTGGGTAGAGCATGACCACACCCATGATGCATATGTTAGATTGATGAGCCTTTGGAGGCAAATTTCTTTATCTTCCAACCTAACAAAAGTGGAGTTTAAGTATCAGCACAATAAAATTTAAATGGTTCCACACCATAATTGCTTTGGCATAGATTAACAATTTGTAAACCGATCTATGCAATTGAAGGTGACTTGTGCACCGTTTAAACCTTACTTTTATTGGACCTGGGTTTAAGAAATCATAGGCAGTTGCTTAAGCCAACCTTCATTATGATATAGTTTAATAGAGCTGCATCTTTAAATGAAGTAAACGGGTTTATGATGTTTTCATAAAAAGGATCATGTTTATAGTATTTTAAAAACCAGGGTACCAAATAGATGGAAACCATCCATTCAAGGGTACAAGTCACCCAATTACAACCCGTTGGTGGGCCATTATGCTGGGGTATGCCGTATGGCCAGGTGCAACCAACAAAATCTTGTCAACAAAAACATCATATAGGTGATTAGAGGAGATGGCTTCATAGTACCTTATTCTGGGTGGGTTTCATATGGGAATATCAGAAGCAAACAATGCAGCAGCCACATGGTCACAAGCAGGCCAGAGCTCCATACAATCTAATAAAAAAGGCAAGAAGGTCCTAGAGCATTAAAGAAATGTCTTTAGCTGAGATTGAACCAAGCAACTTACAAATAATTGCATTGATAAAAACATGATTTGTTAGTATCCTTGCTTTGTACAACCATATCTCTCAAATTGAATACTTTATTTTTTATATCAAAAAAAACTTCTTTCACAGAATTTGCCTTTATATTTGTCATTTTTATTTTTATCTAATAGTGCAAGTATAATTAAATCAATATAAAGTTCAGGCTTAGCCTTCTTGTTGTCTGTAGTGGTTGCAAAAAATAATTAGTGCTCTGGAGTAGCCCTGATATGTTTTATTCCAAGGCTTCAACATGATAGGACACACTTGGAACCATGAGAAAAAGTCCCATTTACATTTGAGATAGACCCTCCAATTTTTCTGTAGGTGCTTTCTGTGAAAACCTTAAATTCTATTGTCAATGGCTCAGCCTCAAAATCAGAACGCCTAAGTAAGTGAACCAGTTGGCAATTGATATACAGCTGCACTGTTGCCCAGATAGACATCGCTATGTATATATAATAAATTGATTAGCACTGGAGCCTATCTATAGAATCAAAATCTATAAATCTCTAAGACATGCAGATGATTGTTTCCCATACAAACAAATCGTTGTAAGATTTAATATAGTGCCTGATATTAGAGCCTGTTATGTAGGGTCCAGTCTTTAGCTATTTCAAATCAACAGCTCTAAATTTTTACATTGACATATTGATGTAAAAGCCAAAATGGTGACTAACCTTGGCATATGTTCTATAGGTTCAAATCTATACCTCTCATACCTACAGCTGAACTATAGTCCATATAGACGTCTCAGGGTATATATAATATAATGACTAGCATTAAAGCCTATCTATAGGGTTAAGCCTACATTTATCTCAAATAAAGATGAACTATAGCCCAGAAAATTTTTATTTAAAAACTACTTTAGGCTTTAGCAATGGAGCCTGTTCTATTAGGTCAAGTCTATAACTATTTTGGAACTTGTTGGAAAACACCTAACTATAGGGATATATCCTTGATCTATTTAAGAAAACCCTTGAAACTCCCTATTTTTTATTAACAAAATTTTGCTAATATAGCAGGCCAGAATGAAGCTTTGACTTGAATTAACATGGCCAGCAAACAAAATTATTTTATAAGGATTAAAGTCCCTTCTTATTAAGCTTTGACAGGCCTTGAATTCCTGTTGGCATAGGCATTATATACCCTATAAAACTGAATAATTTACTGGCAGATCAGCATAACATAAGGGGACCTGAAAGTATAAATACTGGTCCAGATGGCTATTTGCATGACGCTTTGGAGTAACACCCCTTTTATAACCTTGGGCTTGATTGCCTATGATGGGAGAATTACAAAACCCATCCAAGTAGAGTTTCCACAGCTGCACAAAGTTGAGCAATTCCAATAGTAAAAATAGGAAGCAAATTAATTTTGCAAGCTCCAATACTTAGGACTACTGATGTCCCTGAGCAGCTGCAACAGCCTAAGGGATATGAGAATACCTAGGAGCAAACTGAGCAAATACCTAGGAGCAAACTGAGCAGCAGCTACATGATTGCAAGCAGGATAGAGCTATAAAAAATAAAGAAGTCAAGAAGATCCCAGAGGATCAAAGGGATGGCTTCAGCTGGGCCTGAAATCAAGCAACCTATGCATAATTGCATTGAGAAAAACCTGATTAGTTAATGGTATAATTGGAACAATCATGTTTCCCAAACCTATAAATACTTTATAGGTTATATCAATAGGGTGATGCCTTTCACAGAATCTGCTATACTACTATTTTTATTGGGTGCTGATAATGCCTAATAGAGAGTATAGTTATAAGGTTCCTCCTTAGCTTTTTGTTGTCTTCAGAGGTTGTGAGAAATCCTTAGTGCTCTGGAGTGGCCCCAATATGTTTAATGTCAAGGCTTCACCATGTTAGGACACTCTTGGAACCATGAGAGAAAGCCCTATGTATGCTAAATAGACCCACCTTTTTTCCTGCAGGTGCTCCCTGTGAAAAAGCATTTATTTTAATACCAGTGCACAACCATAAACATAAGCACCTTTGAGCAAGTGGGCCACTTTGGCAATAGATCTAAAGCTAAAATGTTGTCCAGATAGACATCTTGATATAAAACCTAACATGGTGCCTATAAAGCCTGACATATAGAGTCAAAAATTTATATACTTCAGTTCTTTTGTTAAACTATTGCCTAGATATACTTCTTGATTTAAAAGCTAATATAGCCTCTAGCAATGGAGCCTGCCCAGAGGGTTCTAGCATAGTGGGAATGGCATCCCATAATTGCCCCTCAAGGTGCAGGTTCAAATCAGGTCATGGCAGAAATTGGTATTTCGGTGCTAAGAGGATAGCAAACCTTGTGGAGTTGTGCTCTATACCTCAGTTGGCCAAGCAAATTAGTGAAGTCAGATCATGTTATCCCAGTGCATCAGATCACATGGGGGAAGGTTTTATCCTAGTACTTAGGATCTGTCCACAATTCATATATTCTCACCACCTACTCCCTAACCTCCTAATTGGTGCAGTATATTTGTCCTAAGGTCAGCCCACATCAAATAAAATTGGCAACGGAGCTTGCTCTATAGTGTCAGAATGATAACCATCTCATATCTATAGCTGAACTGTTGCCCAGATAGATACCTCAGCATATATATAATATGATGACTAGCTTTGGAGCCTATCCTATAGTGTCAAGTCTATAACTATCTCAGACTATAGCTAAACTTTTGGCTAATAAAAACTCCATGTAAAAGCTGACCCTGATCTAACTTGGACTGCTTTCAACCTTTTAACCGTTGAGATCTGGAATTGGGGGCTCGCCTGACAAAAGCCCAACTTTATGCTTCCAACTCTAAGCCGCTTGCCAATCCAAATCAAACCATTTCACCTCCCCCTAAACCAGATGGTAGGCTTATGGCATTAGGGTATGCTAACACGAATCAATTTTATAACGGCCGCTGGCCCATCCTATAAACAGGTTCAAACCTTTAGCTCGGGTTTGGGCAGGGCACGACTACACCCATGATGGGTTAGATCGATGAGCCTTTGGGGGCAAATCGACCTACCTTCCAACCTAACAAAAAAGCGTTTAGGACCACAGTAAGACTTGAATGGATCCAAAGCTTAATCGCTTTGGCTTAGATTAACTAATTGTAGGCCGAGCTATACGAATGAAGGTAAGTTGTGCACCGTTTACACCTTACTTTTCTTGGACACCAAGTTGAAGGAATCGTTGGCAGTTGCTTGAGCCAACCCTTATCATGATATAGTTTTTTAAACATAGTAAACGGGGTCTAGGATAGCTCGCTTAAAAAAGATCATACATTTATTGTGGTACTAAAAACCAGGTACCAAATAGACGGAAACCATCCTTTCAAGGGTACGAGCCACCCGATTACAACCCGATGGCGGCTTTATGGTTGTGCCGCATGGCCAGGGCGATAAACGAAAGCTTGTCAACGCACTCGTCGATCTAGTTGATTAGAGGGGATGATTCATAGTACCTTCTTCTGGGTGGGTTTGCCAGCCCCGTGCCCAGCCTACGTAATTAGCTTGCATGATTGGGGTACCTTGGTCTCGATCCTCCCGAGGAGGGGGCCGGGTTTTCGGCCTGGTGGTGCTGGAGGGTGGCGAGGAACTTGAAGGTATGCAGGGGCGAGCTGGCGATTAGTTTGATTGGAGGGGCTTACACCCGGTCGTCGTGGCTAGCAGTGGCGAGCAGCGTTGGGGGATACCGGCACGCGTCTCGGACGTTATGGAGTGGGGAATACCTGGTGGTGAGCTTAGCTAAAAGGGAAAGTTTACTCGAGGAGATGCTTGAAGTGGTGCGGGTTGTCGGGGTCGCCGTAGTCGGATTTCCTAAAATTAGAGGATTTAAGCCAGCCTCACCACGCGTGCCCGACGGTAAACTTGTGGAAGCGGAGCATATCGAGGACCCCAACGTCCGCGATGGCGCAGCCAAACAGCTGCGGGGCCTGGGTGATGGCGACGCCTGCCGTTAGCGTAGGGCCACCGACCTTACCGACTAGCAGCCCGCCGTTGGAGCCGCCGTTGATGGTAAGCTGCGGGGCGGTGGTAAGCCCTTCCCGGATCAGAAACCTGGCGGCATCCTGGAAGTCATCAAACCCCCGCTGCTTCTTCTCGAGGATGCCTTGGCGGTGCCACTCGTCTCCAAACTCGCCGCCGCCGCGAATGTTTGGGATACAGACTAGCCCATCGAACAGATAATGAACGAAAGCCAGAATGGCGAGAAGGCGGGGGTGATCGAAATGTTGAAGCCACCGTAGCCGTACAGGAGGGTAGGCCGCGGGGCCGAAGCTGCGCCCCCCTTCCGAACGAGGAACATGGGTATTCTGGTGCCATCGGATGCTTTATACCAAACCTGCTCCGAAGTAAGGGTGCCTTCCAGGTATTTCGCCAACGCGGCGTCCTTGAACTGGGTGCGTCTCCAGACGTTACACTCAATCTTCGGGGGTCGCCGCAGAGTGTACAGTGGTAGATGATGCCTGGGTTGAGGAACCCCGCCAGGCAGAAGAAAAATTTCCCCCTGGGCCCGCCGTCCTGAGAGCGCCTGGATGGTGCCCAGCTCATGGGCGAGCCTTCGGATGAGCTTCCCCCCAGGTCGTGGAGCTGCAAGTGGTTCACCACGTTCTCCAGATAAACCAGGGCGAGGAGTTTGTCGGACACGCAGGTGACGGTTTCGAGAAGCGCCGCGCTTTCGGGGATCACCTCAACAAACCCAGCGGAAAGGTTTTCGGCATCCAGCTTGACCACGCGGTAGTTGGGTGCGTGGAGGTTGGTGTGGAAGTAGAGCACCGCCCCCTCATTCGTGACGTATTCGTACCCGGCCTCGAAGTTATCCACCCCTCGGACAAACTCGACGTTCCCAAAGTCAACGCCCTCCAACGAGAACTCGGCTTGGGTCCCCTCGTGAAGCCTAGCGAGGTAGACCTTATTGACCGGGTCGCAGGAGCAGGAGATGGTGAGGATAAGCCGTTGGCTATCATGGGAGGTCGAGGCACTGACAAAGTGGTCCGGGTTAGAGGGGTCCTCAAACACTAAAACGTCGTCGGCCTGTTTAGTTTCCAGCCGGTGGTAGAAGACCTGCTGCCCCTTGACTGAATCCGTCTCAGTTCCGGTTGTCGCCCCCATCGCTTGACCCCGTTCGGGATATCTCTGCAATGGGGTTAAGTTTAAAGCTAAAGTTTACCGAATAAAAGAACCCCCTATTGTCCCCCGTCCAGGAGAGGGTTGAGAATTTGATCCAGTCCAGCTTGTCCTCGAGCACCCGACGCGTCGCCACCTCCAGGATGCGAACCGAAACCCAATCGCTGCCGCTCTGGCTGGTACCGTAGGCGAAGTAGTGGCCATCTTCGGAGAAGGCGTAGGTGGAGAGGGCAACGGTACCATCTTCACTCAGGGTGTTGGGCTAGTAAGCGTTAGGCAACTGTGGCGAGGACGTATGAGGTTGGCGTTACATTAAAGAACTCGGTAGGTTCCGAGTCGAGGGTATCGAGTTGGTACAGCACGCTTAACCGAGCATCAGAAAGCGTATATAAGCTCACCTCTGCGGTAGAAGCCCGGGGTTATAGAAATAGTAGTAAAACTTCCCGCGTCGGAATGGCGTGGAAAGTTTGGGGTGGTTGTAGAGATTCTCGACGCTAACGAGATGTCAAAATGGGTTTCAGAGCTTACATAACCCGCATCGCATCCGCGCGATCCGTGTTCTGCCCAAGGTACGCCTCGGTAACTTGGTTCTGAGCGGCGATAAATTCCTTTATGAAGGGGTTGGCGTAAGCCATGGATATAAACCGAACAGCAATTGCGAAACTTGCTTCGATCCCCCATAAAGATAAAAATTACCTTCGTTGCTAAACTGTCGGGATCCTCCAGCCACCGGTAGGGGTCGGCCACCTCCACCGAATGCAGCACCTCCTTACACGAGGTGTCCCTATAAACCTTTGGGTACACCAACCGCCAACCTTTACCGCCCATCCTTTTAGAAACTAAATTGGAATAGCTTAACCCACGCTTAGGTGGCCTCAAACCCTTAAAATCAGGGTAACCGTTACCCTTGAACTTTATAGAGAGTTGATTGGTTAAAATTAAGTTTGATCCAACGAAGGTTGACCTTAAACTTAACCTGGTTCTACCCGGTCGACCCCAAACCGACCCAAGGATGTTAGCACCGGTTCTGTTGGTTAAAGGTCGAAAAGTTATCGCCATGGGATGTTTCGTGTAATCCTTCCTACGCGGCCGACCTACAAACCCCCCTAGGTCAGATCAATCGGCTGTTTTCGATCAAGGTTCGAATGACGCATCAATAATCAATCGGCTGTTTTCGAAAGGTTCGAATGACGCATCAATAATCAATCGGCTGTTTTCGATCAAGGTTCGAATGACGCATCATTAATCAATCGGCTGTTTTCGATAAGGTTCGAATGATGCATCAATATTTGTTTTCGATAAGGTTCGAATGACGCATCAATAATCAATCGGCTGTTTTCGATAAGGTTCGAATGACGCATCAATAATCAATCGGCTGTTTTCGATAAGGTTCGAATGATGCATCAATAATCAATCGGCTGTTTTCGAAAGGTTCGAATGACGCATCAATAATCAATCGGCTGTTTTCGATCAAGGTTCGAATGACGCATCATTAATCAATCGGCTGTTTTCGATCAAGGTTCGAATGACGCATCAATAATTTTTTTTGTTTAATCAATCGGAAACGCGTGGCCTAAAACGATGCAAACGATTGAATAGTTATTTTAACCGCAATAGATTACTTGGGTCCTGTTGTCAAAGAAAAAAATCCATAAAACCCTACACCCTCCCCAATACCCACTATCCAAAACAATGAGGTATAAAAACTTAACTATTTAGTTAATAATTTAGGATCTTAAGTTTTACAATTATTTTAATACCGCCTTTATTTGACCCTTTCAATGACTTTCTGCATATATGCATCCAAAAATGGGATTATATATAAATCTAAAAAAGTATATATTATCCAAAAATGAGGGCTATGTAAATCTAACAATACATATATGCATCCTAGAAATAAGGGTTAAATATTTTCATCACAAAAGTTTACTGAATATTTATATTACAGACAGAGGCAAAAATACTTATAAGAGGTATAAACTTTGGCTAAGAAATTTCTGCTATATTTAAGGGCTGAAAAATAATTTTTGAAAATTAGTGAAAGGTGTCAGACAATAGCAGATCCAATGTTGTAAAGGGAGTGTTTTGGACAAAAATGACAATAGAATTGGCTAAAAGACCCTGGTCAATTCCCAGTGGAATCCCTTGAATTGTAACACTTCTATTTTACTCAGGCAAAAACCACAAGTTTGAACAGTTGGATTGCACCAAATCATTGGCCAAATCTGGAAAACCCTTCTGAGCTCCCTCCCCCTCTTACAACAAATTTAGAAAACCAACACCTCAGAGAATGGCCCCTTTTATAGGGTCAGAAGGTGTCCTGCAAGGTAAAAGTATTTTTGTGCCCAATGATTGGGTAAAACTTATAAAATTGTTGCTGCACGGACATATCCTACCTGCATTTGACTTTCCCAATTAGCTGTTCCATCAATGCAAGGTGAGCCTTCCATGATCTGATAGGTCAAATCCCCATATTCCCTAATTTAGACATTACTAAGCAATCTGAACATCATATTATTTTCCCTCAAACCTTGATATAGTTTAAATAGTAAGCTGCTAGATACTGATAAGGTTTGTTTCTTACCCCCTGACAACTAATAAAATTGATATAAAAGCAATACTTTTACTTGTTTTATTTTTCTTATTTTAATATGTCTGGTCAATAACCTCCTAATAATTATTCCCTGAAGTAGATAATTATCTTCTTCTGCAAATAAGTGTTGGATTTAGGTGGGGTAAGCACCACCAAGCAACCCCAAAAAACCTAAAATCCAACAGGTGGTGCTCACTACTGGGGGTAGTACACCACAAAACCCTTATCAAAAATGGAGGATGTTGGGGTAATTGCCCCCAAAAACCTCCCCACTGCCTCTGAACCTCAGCTGGATACTTTAGCCCAGCAGATTGCCTGCACCTTGTCCCAAATTGAATCACTTAAACAGCACCCATGTCAAACTTCTCATGAGGCTGCTCCAGTTATTACCAAACCCCATTCAGAGACAAATGTACCCTAGGTGAGGGTAGCATTGCCTCATTTCTTTTTGTGTAAGAGGCAGTTATGGAAGGGACAACTGATCCCCAAAAAGTAAAATACATCCTACCCTGCTTCAGCCATTCTTCCCAAGAGGTGATGGTACTTTACATGACCACCCTTAAAACTTGGGCCAAAGTAGAAAATGCACCCATTGAGCAATTTCTCCACACAAAGCTTGTGTAGAAAGAAACTGGTGTTTATGTGCTCAAGTATACTGGAGTTGAAATCAGTTGCCAACTTCATCAGCTGTTTTTACCATGCAGACCAGCCTTAACTGCTCTCCAAAATGCTACAGCTTGATGATGCTGTTGCTGCCATCCTAACTGGTTTAGCTTCTCAACCCTCTCTATCATGGCATACCACTCTATCAAGCGCCATTTTAAGAATGTCCACGACATAAAAGAGGCTCTATTAGGGGTTGTAGATTTCCATAATGCTGAGACTGCTCAAGGGGCTGAGTTGAACCCTCAAGTATTACCTATCAAGGAACTCCCAGCCATATACCAACCAAGGGAGTCCATGATGATCCCTAGGGGCCCCCCTATACTGGTTACTACTCTGAGCCCAGCTGTCAAGAGAGTGTCTGAAACTCTCTCGTTCCCAGCAAGGTGGTGTGGGATGCAAACCCACACTGCTAGGGAGCTAGCCATTAGGATAATGGAAAACAAGGCACCTTGAATGGTGCCTGTGCAAAAGGGACCCAAGGCAAGGGTGTAAAGCGTGATATACAGTACCAGGTAAGTGAGAAACAGCACAGCTTGAGTGGACCCCAGAGGGGAGTCCATAATTAAGTGTAACTCGGTGTCAGTAGGCTTGGGTGCCTCAATCTGGAGGGGATCTGAGCGGCCCAAGGGAGCACCTGGAATTTTTGCAAATTGTGATAGGATGTAGTGGCCAACATAGTTAGAGACCTCCTCAACAAGGTCTAAACCCAAGTTTGCCCAAAGAACCATAAACAAAACGTAAAATAAAATGGGTAAAGTTATTTGAGAAAGTCAACCAACGAGGAATGTTGGTCACAAAAAACGTATTTAAAGTGGGTTGGGGTAATTAGGGTTCTGCAGAAGTGTGCCCAAGTTTTGACGCTTCAATAAACAAATGCTCTCATCCGTTTTTGTAAAATACAACAAAAGTGTCTTCACTCAAGTGACCGATTGAAGCTGTATTTTACCTGAGCTCATGATTTTGTAACTTGGACAGGATTTGAATCCTTGCTCTCCAATTAACCAAATTGAACCATCTTTGTTTGTTATGTAGATTGTTTGTTTCAGTGCATGGGCCAAGCTAAGGGGCTGGGCATTTTTCACCCTATTAGTACCAACCTGGGCATGTTTTGCTTGCACCCAACATTGATCTAAGGTGTGTTTCAGGTCAGGAAGAGCCTGAAGTTTCACCTTCTGGGCCTTTTGTCGCCCAGCCTTATATTTGGCATTAGTTCCCACTATTAAGTCATCCAACCATGACATTACCCTCTCCTCCTTCTTGGGCTCCACCCCCCCTCCAGGGGCATTCGCTAAGGAAAAGTTCTTATGTGCTGGTGGCAACTTCATAGCAGCAATGGCTGGCCTAGGCTTAGATCCTGCAGCCTCAGGGAAACGATTATGGAATAATTCAATCAGGTCTTGAGCATGTACACAGTCCCATGCTGGCACCCAACTGTTCTCAGCCACATCAAACCCCTTCCAGTA
The DNA here is from genome assembly GCA_022478985.1 of Massospora cicadina. NCBI lineage: Eukaryota > Fungi > Entomophthoromycota > Entomophthoromycetes > Entomophthorales > Entomophthoraceae > Massospora > Massospora cicadina. The sequence goes on along the minus strand of JAKSZP010003111.1, from coordinate 46,047 downwards.
TACCAGGTACTCAAGACGTCGCTTAACCTGGTGGGAGGCTACTATTTCCTCCACTTCCCATTCTGGCACCCCATCCATGAGATAAGCCTCAGGAGTCACAGGTGGGGGCCCCTCAAACAATGTCAATTTGATATCATTAAAGATGGAGAAGATCTGGAACGTGGAGGGAAGATCCAACTGGTATAAGGCATGACCCACCATTATAACTACACAAAAAGGACCAATCCTCTTTGGACCCAGCTTTTGCATGGCTGCTTGATAAAGATGTTGTGAGCATCAAGAATCATGAGATCCCCTTCCTTGTATGCTGGACCCACCCACCACTTTCCATTGGCATTCTCCTTATAAACCAGCATAGCCGCTTTAAACTTGTGGACACCCCTTGATGGACCTTCTTGATGGTCTTAGCAAAGTCCACCACTGCTTCCACTTTGGAATCACAGCTGGGCTCCATGTTAAAAGCAGGGTTAAAGCCATGGTTGGAAAAAAGGGTGAATAATCAATCAACAAATGCAAAGTGTTGTTGTAGCTAAACTGGGCCCTGGGAAGGTGAGGAACCCAATCAGAATGGTCTGCGGTGGTGTAACAACGCAGAAATTGTTCCAAGCACTGGTTCACTCGCTCAGTATGTCCATCTGATTGGAGATGATAGGCATTCAAAATGGCAGAGGTGAATCTGAAGAGTTCTACACAACTCTTCCCAAAAGATAGAGGTGAACTGGGGTCCCCAGTCACTAATGATTTCTTGAGGAACCCCATGAAGCGCAAATACATGGGTGACAAAGAGCCTGGCCATTTCAGCAGCAGTAATGGTCATTCTGCAAGGAATAAAATGGGCAAACTTTGTAAAGCGGTCCACCATTACCATGATGGCATCATACCCATCCAAAATGGGTAACTCCACAATGAAATCCACTGATAGGAAAGTCCAGGGCCCTTCAGCCTTTCGGACTGGTACCAGAAACCCTGCTAAAGGTTGCCGATTGGGTTTCATTTGATTGCAGATCAGGCACTCTTCACAGTACCACCCCACCTGAGCAGGCAAGCCCGTCCAGTTGTAAGTGTGCCATATCATCTCCAAGGTCTTTGCTTTCCCAGGATGACCAACGGTGATTCCATCATGATGGTCCCAGATAATTTCCAGGAGCAGTGGTCCAACAGGAACCCATAGGCGCCCTTGAAACCATACCATCTCATCCTTCACATGATAACCCCTGGATAAGTCCTCCTGATTCAGGGCGCTCTTAGTAGATCAACAGTATATTCAGCTGACAATGGCTGAAAAAGAACTACCTTTCTGAACATACTATATTCTTCTGCATTATCCAGAGGTGCGAGCGCTGGCGTATGGACCATGGAATCAGGAAGGTGAGGCAGAATCATACTTGGCAGAATCATCAACTGGATGTTGTGAATTTCTACCTCCTTTGGATTGGGAGCCAAAGCAGGGTTGCAGCTTAAAGCATCTGCCAAACCATTATCCTTACCCTTGGTAAACTCATAGGAAAATGTAAATAGAGCAAGGGTATCATGTCAACGGGTCTGACATGGTGTTAGGACATGAGGAGCGCGGTAGTACAACAAGGCCCAGTAGTCTGTGTGTACCCAGAATGGTTGGGAGGAGCCATGTAAGTGGTGACGCCAATAAATCAGCTCCTACACCACTGCTAATAACTCCTTGTTGTATACGGCGTAGGTTAACTCATGAATAGACATTTTTTTAGAAAAATATCCCACTGGATACTCAGTCCCATCTTCACCCACATGTAACAGGGCGGCTGCAATAGCAAAGTTGGAAGCATCAGAAGACACAATAAACTTCTTTGCAGGGTCAACATGGCGAAGGATGGATGTGGATAACAGGGTGCACTTCACCGCTTGGAAAGCATCCTCCAAAACGAGGGACCACTGAAGCACCTTGGCACCGCTGGCATTATATAAGGGTGCTGCCACCTCAGACAGATTGAGCGTGAACTTATTGAGGAATGTACACATCCCCAAAAACTCCTCAATTCCTTGACTGAGGTGGTGGTGGGCAACTCCCAAATAGCCTTCTCCTTGTTTTGAGTTATCATATGGCCTTGGTCAAAAACGACGTTGCCCAGAAAAGTAACCTGGGACTTGAAGAATTCACATTTACTAATCTTGAGTGTAAGGTGAGCGGCCCTCATCTCTCTACCACTTGTCAAAGGTGTACTGCATGGGACTCCTGATCAGGGAAAAACACCAGGATGTCATCCATGTAGGCAACTGCGCATACCCCCAACAAGTCCCCCAATGCAGCATCAATACAGCGTTGAAAGATGGCAGGGGCATTCTCAAGCCTAAAGGGCATGACCCAGAACTGAAAAACTCCTTTTCTGGTGTGGAATGCGGTTAATCACTCCTGTTCCTTCTTTATCCGGATTTGATTGAATGCATTGAGGCAATTCAACTTGGAGAAAACTTTTGCCTTTTATACATAACGTGCAATATGGGAATCTAAAGGGATGGGATGAAGGTCGGGTACAGTCACATTGTATAAATTTCCCTAATTAACACAAGGGTGTAAAGTTCCATCAGACTTTTCCACAAAGAGAAGTGGGGAGCAGACAGGGGAGGTACGCTGAAAGATGGCACCTTTGGCCAACTGCTCCTTCACCCACACATCTAAAACCTCTTCCTCCCAGACAGTCAATGGGTATATGGGGGAAGAAATACGCACCAGTTTCACAGTGAGTTTAAATTCACAATTAAACTCAGAATGTTCTGGTAGCGTACTAGCTGAAGCTGCATCAAAAGAAGATACCAACTCCTCCAAGCAGGAAGGTAAGGAAAGTCCCACAGTGGGCTTCAGAAAAGGGGCATGGTATGGATTGGGAACATTGGGCCAATGGGGTAATTTGCCCTGGGCGTTATCCTCAGACAAAGGAACAATCAACTGGTGACCTTTTATCAAAGACAAGGATAGAGTGTTTTCTTTCAAATTAGTACTGACGTCAAACTTCCGTTACCACTCTACACCCAAAATAATGGGGAACAAGAGGTTTCTGATAGCTTGAAACTGGTTGGACAATAGATAGGAGCCCACCTGGAAGTCAACTAACCCCATGACGTTCAGTGTGGAAATACCTTGAGAAGCCCCACCTCTAACCATACCACCTGGTGAGTAACTCAAATCAAGTTAGTCAGCAAGGTTTTGGTCAATAAAATTATTTGAGGCACCAGTATCCACCAAAATAGTTGTGCTGAACTTTCTAAAAGAGGGTGTAAGGGTAGCAGTCAACAAGAAGTATCCATAATGGGATTTATTCAACGCAGAAAATGCCATCAACTCACCAGAAAATTCTTCCTCTGGCTTGAACAAGCCATCAGGGTATCTTTGGAATCATAGAAGGGAGGGATAGTGGGCCACTCTTACTACTGAGGCCACATATCCCACCACACCCTCTGCAGGTGCATATACATCTTTATACTTATGACAAAGTTCCTTTTCTACTTTCTGAGAACCCCTGATCGTGGTAGGGGTCAAACGAGGGTTCTCAGGGGTATTCTGATATACCAAAATAGGGTCCTCAACCAGGCCATATGAGCATATGAACGGCTCGTTTTGGGATAAATTGCTCACATTATAAAACGCATTTTCAGGCTCCAGCAAACCCACACTTATTCCGCATGGTTTAGTGTGCATTGATATCCAGGGCCAGCACCCCCAAGCCCAGAACCAATGCATCAGCATGCACCTTGGAAATGTCTTTGGAAGAAAAAATGATAACGGAGTCCCCTTTTTGGTTATATTCAGGTTCAGACCCTCCAATACCTCCAATTTCCGCCAAGATGGGGAGAAAATTAGTGGGAAGCACCTCACAATTCAAGGAAATATCACTAGTCAAGGACGCGGTATTTATAGGGTGACCATGGGTGACATCATTGCAGCGGAATTGTCTGAAACCTTTAATTCATTCTTGGGCTAGACCCCTGTTCAGTTCTGAATTTAGAAGAACTCAAAGGATTAGAAGGATAAGATTCCTTCATTTTAAGAGATGTTCACAACTTTTCAGCTTCCATATTTATAGGGTTTGATCTGTTGATGGTCAAATTGCTGAGCCCCTTCCAGGTTGGGGCGGGGAAACAACCCCAAAGGGTTTTGACAAGATGATCAAAGTTGGAAGGGGGCGACTGCTAAACTGGGGAGTTTCGCATCAATATGTCTAAGGTCAAATAGAGAAACAATGTTTTAACCTCATCAGTTAATGGCAAAGCCAGGGCTTTTCGCAGAATTCACTTAAATAAGCTTTCATCAGCTGACCCACTTGATGCAGCGAAAATAACTCAAAGAAGGAATAGAGGGATGCTTCATCAGGTTGACTCTGCTCCAAGACCTGCTCCAAGCCCTCCACTGTTCGCCACAAGAGTGGCTGGGTGTGGAATACCACAAAAACCCAGTCAGCCACATCAGGAGACAACCGGGACAACAGATCCACTCCCCACAAAAGCGGACATGAACTAGACAAATTATTCTTTCCTATAGAAGGTTTTGGCTCAAGGGAAGCCAAGGCCTGTTGAATTTCTGAGTAATTATCAGGAGAAAGGTGGGGAATCATGACAACAGGATTGCAAAAAGTCTGAGACCACCAGGTATGAGCAGGAAGGATGGGCACTTCCAAATTGGTAGTTGCATGAATAACGCCGAGATGCACCAATACAAAATAAAATGAGAAAGCTGTGGTGAGCACCATCGTGGCAGTGACAAACAGCCAGTGCACCCAGTTTACTAATAATGAAAGTCCCACATGGATAATTCAAATGCATGTATAATAAAAGGGTTGGTCAACTAATGTCAAGAGAGTGTCTGTAACTCTCTTGTTCCCAGCAAGGTGGTGTGGGATGCAAGCCCACACTGCTAGGGAACTAGCTGTTAGGAGAATGGAAAACAAGGCACCTCAAATGGTGCCTGTGCAAAAGGGACCCAAGGCAAGGGTGTAGAGCGCGATATACAGTACCAGGTAAGCGAGAAACAGCACAGCTTGAGTGGACCCCAAAGGGGAGTCCATAATTAAATGTAACTCAGTGTCAGTAGGCTTGGGTGCCTCGATCTGGAGGGGACCTGAGCGGCCCAAGAGAGCACCTGAAATTTTTGTAAATTATGATAGGATGTAGTGGCCAACATAGTTGGTGACCTCCTCGACAAGGTCCAAACCCAAGTTCGCCCAAGGAACCATAAACAAAACGTAGAATAAAATGGGTAAATTTATTTGAGAAAGTTGACCAACGAGGAATGTTGGTCACTAAAAATGTATTTAAAGTGGGTCAGGGTAATTAGGGTTCTGCGGAAGTGTGCCCAAGCCTTGACGCTTCAATAAAAAAACGCTTCCATCTGTTTTTGTAAAGTATGCCAAAAGTGTTTTCACTCTAGTGATTGATTGAAGCTGTATTTTACCTGAGCTCATGATTTTAAACTCAAACAGGATTTGAATCCTTGTTCTCCAATTAGCCAAATCAAACCATCTTCATTTGTTATGTAGATTGTTTGTTTCAGTGCCTGAGCCAAGATAAGGGGCTAAGCATTTTTCACCCCATTAATACCAACCTGGGCATGCTTTGCTTGCACCCAACATTGGTCTAAGGTGTGTTTCAGGTCAGGAAGAGCCTGAAGTTTCACCTTCTGGGCCTCCTGTCACCCAGCCTTATCTTTGGCATTAGTTCCCACTATTTAGTCATCCAACCATGACACCAGCACCTGTGGTGCAACTCAAACCTGATCTAACTCTGCCCAGCCAACCTGAGGTTTCTAAGTTACCTCTCCAAGTGGTCCAAAAGCCTGCTTTCAAGCCCAAACCCTATATTTAGGTGACAATTGGCCCCACCCACAATGGGTTAAAGACCAGATCACTAAAGCTAAACCACCTGTTTCCCCAAGGCTCATTTCCGCTGATAAACCCAAAACTGGTGTAGTTAAAGCATCCACCTCCACGATGCTATCTTCTCCAGACAACTCTACTCCAAAACCTGTAGCCATGTAGCATCCCAAAACCTACTTGGAAGGGCAAAAATCGAGCTGTGACCATTAAAACGCCTCCCCCAAATGTCAATAAGGTAAAGGAGAAATACTAGGACCTATACTGCCATAATGGAAGCCCTGAACCTACTGCACACTCAATGGGCTCCCTAACATGCATTGACAACCCCTCCAATGATGAATCTGAAGGGGGTTGTGAAGATGTCAGTCTCTATGTCTTAGGAGCCCCATTTGAAGTGGAGGTACCCAACTTATTGAACCCTGATAGAGTGACATGGCTAGGATCCCCCGCCAAACTTATCTCCTCCAAGTGTTGAGGGGTTTTGAGACCATATACTCTGCCAGTGACGCTGACCAGTTTATTGCCACCTTGATCCGCCCAAACCAGTGTGTTCATACCATGCAGTCTATTTAGGAGAAATACCCTGAGACAGCCAAAAGACTTGCCTCTACTCTCCAATTAATGGAGGTCCTCACTATTTTCCCCAACTTGGTTGGAACCTTAACCAAAGTGAAAGTGGTTGTCAATGGAGTGCGGGTTAGGGCTATCCTTGACACTGGGTCCCCAGTAAACGTTGCCATCAAAACTCATTGAAAAATTAACTGGCCCCAACTTTGAATACACCCAAGAATTTGGGACTGCAGGCCCAAACAACACCTGCGACATTGGGGCGTACTTTTCCCTGCCCATCCGTTTTGGGAAGCTCATCTTGTCAGCTCCAGCGGTGGCCCTAACTAATAATACCTATATCTATTCATTGGTACCCAATTCGTGCTTGAGTATAAAGGTATTAACAACTTGAAGCAGGGTTATCTCTACCTGCTTAACTATGAGGTTCCCCTGATTATAACCAATTAGGAGCTTAATAAAAGGGATTAAGTTTGCACAGTTGATTATCCCTCTTCCGCTTTGTCCCTACACTATACCAAAGCAGGATGACAAAAAATGTTGCCATAATCAGTGGACTCCCTAGAGGGTATCCCTTTTAACCTTCTGAGGAGGTGTTAATCAAGGCTGGTGAACAAAGGGTAGTTGACATGAAGATTACCGTGCAAATCTCACATAACTGCCTACTGTACTTAATTAACATTGATAGAGTTAGTCCTTTGGAGCACAGAGTTTTGCCAGGCTTTCTAGATTCTGCCTATTAACGACCCATCAACCTTCTGTTAGAATCACAACAATAAGGATATGGTTGTATAAAAGCAACTTGAGATTGGAAGAGGTGTGCTGATTCCCCTTGAGAAAATAAAGCAGGTTCACTGTATTGGGTCTATGGCAGATTTGGGCTTACCCACTGACCAGTCTTTATGTACCTTACCTTCTGTCAAAATCTCCGATGAACTAACCCAGCTGAGCTGGATAAAGTCCACACCCTGCTTGAGACCTACAGTGACAATTTCTTCAAATCTGACAATGACTATGTGCATTTGAAGGGGTGGACACAGTATATTGATATTGGTGATGCTAAGCTTATCCGCTCCAAACCCTACCACAAATCCAAATTTGAGGAGTTACAGAAGCGGACATAGCTCAGACAGCTGCTGGACGCTGGATTGCTAGTGCCTTTCCAAAGCCCTTGGTCATCCCCGCTCCTATTGATAAAGAAGACAAATGGAGGCCAATGGGTAGTGATGGACTACTGAAAACTGAACAACCTCACAAAGAAGGACAGTTAACCTATCCCCACATTGATGACGCTCTGGCTAACTCTTTGGGTCTAAATTCCTCTCCTCCATGGTCTTGGCTAGCGGGTATTGGAAGATGGATCTTTCTCCACAGGATCAGTAGAAGTGCACCCTTAACTCAAGTGATGGTTTATTCCAACCCACTTGGCTACATAAGGGGTTGTTTAATGTGCCTGATGCTTTTCAGCGGGCTATGGATCACATTCTCCAGGACCTTAAACTAAGATGTGTAATTGTCTACCTTGATGACTCACCATTTTCTCAAAAACATTCAATTATCATTTCACACCTAGAGGAGGTGTTTCAACGCTTGCAGGCATCTAACATCAAATTAAAGCCCTTCAAGTGTACTTTTTTCCAGAAGAAGCTGGATTTCCTTGGGCATGCCATCTCACAAGATGGGATACAACCTCTACAAGATAAGGTCGAAGCAATATCCAATATGCCGGCACCCAAAACCCTTCATGACATCCAGGTATTCTTGGGCATTATGAAGTATTACTGTAAGTCTTGGGGACCAGCCCTTGCAACTGGATAGGGTTCAGCACCCCTTCCAGATGAAGAGGGGCCCCAAGACTCTAGTGGACCCTCTGTCACAGCTGGGCGACCTCACTATGTGATAGATGAGCGCTTGGTGACTTCTTTCCTACCTAAAGCCATCCCACTCCCACCTCTTCCCCCTCTTCAATCCTGGTAAGGTTGATAGAAGGGGTCTGCAGGGAGATGGCGCACATCAGGGGGCATGGAGGGGGCCCTGGGTTCACCCACTCCCCATGCAAGACATGGCCAAAATTTGGAAAAATGGCAATTCCCAACATTGGAGCTTGGCTGGTAATTTACAGACTGGGGGAGCCAGTCCAGGCTGGCCTGCTTTGGAAGCCAGATCAGAACACATCTCAGATTGCAAACCCAGTTCTGAACAAAAGATCATCGGTCCCAACACTCCAAAAAGGACCCAGGGAGTTCAGATCAAATGAGCAGCCCAACTGTGGGATCGGCTCAAATCGCAACAAACCTGATCCATGAACCCCTGCCTCCCAAGACAAATCTGGACTGCCCCAGCCATGCAAACAGGCCAATTCAAGTCATCAGGACCTGGATTGGTAATATTAATTTGGCTTGGCACCAAGAATTTGGGAAAATTTAAAAAAATTTCTAAGCTTTTGCCAGAATTGTGAGCTGTCTTCTACCCCCTCTGAGCCAGCCAACCGAATCCTTTCCCCATTCCCTGAATGACCAATCCCTTGATACCTCCCTATGCCTATTGCCCAGTTTAAAAGGCAACTGGCCCCACTGAGGGCAGTTGTCAGTTCATTCTTTTTTTGCCTTTCATCAAAATAGTTCTGAAAAATCCGCCTAGTTTGCCATGGCCTCCATCTGCCTTTAAAAACATTTATAAACAATTCTGTTGATTGATCTGACAAAGTGCGCCATCACCCAAATCCTCTTTCCAATGTTCACTGACTGGTTTATCTGGTTGCTCGATCCTGACATGTGGCAGCAGATCGCAAATGTGATAATCTTCCCCACCCCCAGCGATGAACCCGCTGCTTTGTTCATTTCTACATGTCTGTCAAATGGAGACCCTTCCGTTTGTTTGGTTTCCTAGTCCGCTGAAACTGCTCCCCAGTTGGAGCAGCCCCAAGGCATCCCTGGCCCACCGTTCATGGGTTTGACTTCCATAGCTGCCCCTGCCGCTGCGGGTCCAGCCCACCAGTGGGACCTAGAGCACCCCGCCAGGGGAAACTCAGTCTCAGCCCCTCTCATGGGGTTTACCATACCTCCACCCATATTTTTCAATAGCATGGAAGCCTCAGTGCCATCTCCCGCTGGCGCTCAAGCCCCCCTATCTGAATCTGAAGGCCAGCAACCGCGAACCCTGGAGGAGTTGTCATCCTCCCTGCCTCTCCCGCCCTTGAGGGTTGCCTCCGCAAGACTCACAGTTTCCCCCAATGCAATCATCTGGTTTGCCTTGGGGGCCTTTGGTACATTACTGAACGTTTGCTTTCCTCATGTTTCCTGTAGATCCCTACTTCTATTAGTCGCCTGGACCGCTATGCCTCTGGCATTCTGGGGCCTCCACTGGGTGCTCGCTCACCCCAACTGGGAGCCCACTCTAGTTCTTCTTAGTTATATCTGTGACAATTACCATACATTTATCCTCAAATTCGCCCAGCTTAGTGAGCCCCTCGTATGTCTCTTGGCCAAGAGAACTCCATTCAATTGGGTGCTGAACAACAAGACACGTTTGAGACCATGAAGGCGCTATTACAAAAAAAGCCTATCCTCCATTACCTTGGCTATGGCAAGCCTACATGTAGTTCACAGATGCCTCTGGCTACGCCATTGGAGCTATCTTGGCTACGTTGGATGAAAATGGGGTCAATCATCCAGTTTCCTACTTTAGCAAGATGCTGTCAAATGTTGAGAGCAACTACAGAGTCACTGAGAAGGTGTTCCTGGCTGTCCTTCTCGCTGTAAAAAACTACCACCCATTCCTATATGGGACTCTATTCAAAGTGATCACAGACCACGCCTCTCTAAAGTATTGCAGAACATGAAGGACCCCACAGGGCAGTTGGCTCATTGGGCTCTGAAGCTCCAGCATTATGATATGACTATTGTGCATTAGATGGGAGCGCGTCACATGAATGTAGATGGATTAACGCGGCTGCCTTTTCATCACTTAGACAATAGTGAAGCTGAGAGGTTACATGATCTCCTCATGACTCTCAACGTGTGGGCTGATGAAGACAAACCAGTACAAAAAATACTAGATCAATGCTCCCACAACACCAAGTTAGAATGTGGGAAGTTATACAAGAAAGTAGGAGTAAACTGGTTGCCTTATCTACAGCCATCAGAGTAATAACTGCTGATCCTAGAATCCCACACTATCATGGGCCATGGTGGAGTCTTCAAACTTATGAGTGAGTTAAAGAGCGGTATTACTGGAAAAGCATCATGGAGACCATAGGTGAAGTCCTGGATGCCTTCCTAACCTGTAAAAAACAATCCAGCTATAAGACCTGGTATCAGTATCAACTGACTACGCCCCAACAACCCTTCCACACCATAAGTTTGGATGTGGTAGGGCCTCTACCTCAGACCACTGGTGGCAATCGTTGTATCCTGGCTGGAATTGATCATTTCATCAATTGAGTTGAAACTGTTGCTCTCCCCGCTCAGACAGATAAAGCCACTGTAGGAATCCAGCTTATGGATGCTTGCTGGTGCTTACACTGCTGGATCCCATATAAAAGTTTTGATAAAATTTTAATAAATAACAATAAAAACTTGGGTTTTTGGGTTTTTATTAGCAACGTGGGAAAAAAGAGAAAAAAATCCCTTAGATATCCACTCAATACATATTTAAACTGATTTTGAGGGTTGAGGGGAATTCAAGGATAGTTTTGGATTAGCATCAACACATTCCGAATTAGGAAATATGATAAGCTCTCCTATCAGATTGTGGGAAATGTGAGTTACTTTTTGAGAAAACGATAATTGGGGTTTTGGGGCAGAATGTACCCATGAAGTAAGGTTTTGATTTACCTCAACCAATCACCACTATAAAAAAACTTTCACCTTGGTGGACCTCCACCATGCTTATATAAGAGGGGGGTCCCCACATAGGTGCTGTGAAGGACTTGATGATAATTGGGGGAGTACCTTCCACTGGTTGCCCTGAAGTCTGTTGCATGGTCAGAGTAATCTAACCATTCAAATTTATGTTTAGCACCCATGCAGGTTTTGAAATGGTGTTACCCCAATTAATGGGTTCCACTCAGAATCAGCCAGAGTCTTTTGGCCAATCTATTCAAAAGAATCATATCCATTAGAATCGCTCTTAATAATATTGGAAAATTGCAAATGCCCAAAATTTCCCCTTTTCAGGTGAATCAACTTAAACATTTTTATTTTTCAGATGTGAGGGCAAATGTCCGTCATCTCCTCTCTCAAGAATGTTGGGAGAGAATAGGGCCATAAGAAATGGCCATGTACGCGATTGATGCTAATACTGGTAGCTAGAGACTTGATGGAATACTCATTTCCTCTCTTGTACGTGATGGTGAAGGGACCCTCCCAAGTTGATCCAAGCTTACCACTTCTAGGAGTGATGTGGTTATGGTAGTATAATACCATATTGGACACTTGGAATGTAGGTAGGGGGGTTCTGAGCTCATTGGCCGCCTGCCCATCTTTAGTACAGTTTTTGCTAAATTGGTCATTGCCTCAGATTGGTGTTGAATGAAGCGCTGAGACAATCTTCTCATGACCTTCTTGAGTCCCTTGACTCTAAGTAAAATACATCTTTGACTAAGAGTATAGGTATTCCTGGTTCCTGCCCATACAAGACACAGAGTGAAGACATTTTTAAAACCCAGTGATAACTAATTCAGTAGGCCTTGAGAGCACTGGGTAGATATTAATTCCAGTGAAGAGGATCAGAGGAGGCCACATTCTGAAAAATGGAAACCAATGTTCCATTTGCTCTTTCCATGGTCCCGTTGGTGGAGGGGTTATACAGAGCTGAGAGGAGTTGTTGTGCTCCCATAGATGTGGCCAAGATTTTGACTACTATGGAGGTGAAGTTCTTACCATCATTTCAGAGTAGTACTTGGGGGCAGCCATGACGTGTAAAAACGTGTTGGTGTAAAAAGGTGGCTGTGGCCTTGGCTGTTTGGGCTGGAAGAGCCACGGCTTCCACCCACTTGGTGAAATGGTCAATAGCTACTAGGATATATTTGTTTCCACTAGTAGTTTGAGGAAGGGGACCTACTACATCCAAATTGATGGTATGGATGGTTGTTGAGGGGTAGTGGGTTAATATTGGTATCTAGTCTTGAAACCGGATTGCTTATTACATGTAAAGTAAGCTTCCAAGATCTCAAAAATAGCTTCCATCATTCCATACTTTAGTATTGATCCTTGATTCACTCATATGTTTTCTTTGCCCCTCCATGACTTAGGGTAGAGTGAGCTCCTAGGATAGCAGGTACGCATTCTGAGGGCCAAAGGTAAGGCAGCCATTTTGCCCCCACCTGCTTATACAACTTTCAATTTTCCACTTTGTTATTATGGGAGTGCCAGGCTAACATTTTATGTACAGGCTCATCCTCATCCTCTCAATCATTGGGGGTCATTAAGAGGTCATATAACCTCTACGCCTCACTATTATCCAAGTGAAGGACTGGTAGCTGAGTCAACCCATCAACATTCATGTGACGGGTTCCAGCACAGTGTTCAATTTTCATGTCATAAGGCTGGAGCTTTAAACCCCAGCTAGGTAACCGGTCAGTAGGATCTTTCATGTTCTGTAACCATTTTAAAGAGGCGTGGTCAGTAACCACAGTGAAGGTGGTTCCATATAGGAAAGGGCAATAGTGCTTTACAGCTAACAGAACAGCAAGGCACTCCTTCTCTGTTATTCTGTAGTTGTGTTCCGCCTTTGACAGCATCTTACTAAAATAGGATACGGGATGATCTACACTGTGTTCATCCAATTGGGCTAAGATGGCCCCAACGGCATAGTCCAAGGCATCAGTGATTAAGATGAAGGGTTTATTGTAATTAAGGTGCCGTAGGATATGACATTGTTGTAGCAGTTGCTTAATTGTTTCAAAAGCGGCCTTTTGATCAGCACCCCAATAAAAAGGGGTATACTTGGTTAATAGCCGGACATGGGGCTCACTGAGTTGGGTAAACTTAGGGATGAACTGATGCTAATACCCCACCATCCCCAGAAATACCTGAATATCCTGTAGATTTTTAGGGGGCGGCACTTTTGAGATGCTTCAATTTTGTCCTGAATGGGTTGAATTCCTTCTTGAGATATGGAGTGGCCAAGGAAATCTAATCTTCTTTGGAAGAAGGTACACTTCGAGGGCTTCAGCATAATGTTAGACTTACATAACCATTGAAACACCTCTTTCAAGTGATCAAGATGTTCGTTGAAGGTTTTTGAGAGCACTGTGATGTCATCAAGATAGCGATGACACAAGCTAATTTGAGGTCCTGAAGTATGAGATTCATCACATTCTGGAAAGAGGCAGGTGCATTGCACAACCCTTGGGGTAATCGTGTGGGTTGGAAGATACCTTCATTACATGTAAAAGCGCATTTCTCCTGTTCTTGAGGAGAATAGTTCATTTGTCAATAGTCACTGGCAAAGTCCATGGTGGAGAAGAAGTGAGAGTCAGAGAGTTGGGCCAGGGTGTCATCAATGTGAGTGATAGGATAGCTATACTTCTTAAGAGATATTTAACCTATGGTAATCCATGACTATCTGATGACCTCCTTTTTTCTTTTTGATTAGTAAGAGGGGTGAAGACAAAGAACTTTGTGAAGGAACGAGTAACCCCGCGTCTAATAACTGCTGGAGCTCCGTCCTCAATTGTTGCTCCTCCACCTTTGACTTACAATAAGGTTTGGACCTTATAGGCCGGGCATCACCCACATCAAAGAAGTGGCACCAACCCTTCATGTGGCCATAGTCAATATCCAATTTGGAGAATATGTCACTGTATTTGTCTAACAAAGTATGAGCCTTTTACAACTCATCTGGGGTCAGATTATCCGAAATTTGAACATTGGGTAAGGTGCACGCCATGTTGTCCATGGGTAAGCCCAAATCTGCCATAGAGTCAACTGGAGTGGATAAGTTCAATGTCCTCTGCTGGGAGTAGGAAACCTCTGCCAATCTCCTGGTGTTTCCATAGGATCATGTCCTTTTGGTGAAGTTCCCTAGTAGAATGGTAATTTGCCTTTGATAGGCTGGGTCTAGTATCCCAGGACATACACGAGGCTCCAAGGGGCTAATGCCCTCAATACTTATGAAGTGCAACAAGCAATGATGTGGGATTTGTAGTGTGATTTTAGCGTCACCTACTATTTGTTCCCCAGGCTTCATCAAGAACTCATCTGCAACGTAGAAAGGGATACCATCCCCAGAATCCACTGAATTGGGTAATTTCTTTGTGTTGCGCCCAGAAGTGGAATAAGGCAAGGTTACAGCTGAAAAAAGGTATTTGACCAGGCAAGAGTATTCATGCTTGCTTGGTTCTTTATTGGATAAGATTAAAGGGACTTCTTAGTTGAGTAACGAGAGTACCCCTTGCTTCAGGTTGATTATTCCTTTATACTCAATAAATTGAATGCCAATGAGCATATCATATGCATTGTTGTCCAAAGCCACAGCAGGGGCTGATATAAATAAGCTTCCCAATTTGAATGGGAAGGGAAGAGTATGCCCCAATAGCATGGGTATTGTTGGGACCAGCGGTTCCAAATTCTTGCATGTACTCCAAGTCAGGCGCTAGCTTTACCTTCTTACTAAGCTTAGTGGAGATCATATTGACTGGTGAGCCAGTGTCCAGGATGGCTAGTATTCGGACCTTTTGAATGACCACTTCAATCTTAGTGAACGTTCCTCCAAATTTAGGTGACAAAGCTAAGATCTCCTTGAGCTGGAAGTTGGAGGTTAGCTTTTTAGCGGTCTCAGGGTATTTATCCATGATGGATTTTATGGGATGAACCGGCTGAAGAGGGCGTATTAATCCAGCTAAGAATTGGTCACCATCGCTGACAGTGTCAATAACTTTTGGACACCCTAATATTTGGCTGAGGTACCTTTTCTCAGGTTGGTCATCTCGTCTACTCCAGCGTTCAAATGATCAAGCACATCTATTTCCGCAGGGTTTCCAATATGTAGTAACCAATGTCATCGTAATCCCTCTCAGATTCATCCCCAAGGGTATTCTCACTGGCAAGGCCACGATGAAGGTAGGAGAGATGGCCACAGGAGATTGAATAGCCTTAGGGCGTGCATTTACCATCTTATATGGAGGGGTAGGCTCAGCAGCTTTAGTGAGCTTGTGCAGACGTATGGTTGTTACTACCTACAGGGCTTTGATTCATAAGAAGGAGTGATACACTTTTTGAGTCGCACTGAGGGAGCAGGTTTAGCAGGGGGATAGGCACAGGTGAGTTCACTCCCAACTGTTCAACCGGTGGTAACTCCTTAATGGTTAGAGCTGAAGGTTTAACCTCAGCGACATTTTTTTGGCACATAATTAGAATTTTGCCACTTCTACCAAAGCCTCTTTAATATCTTGGATGTTTTTAAAGTGGCATTTCACTTAGATAATATGTCTGGCTAGAGAAGACTGAGGCACTAACCCAGTTAACAGGGCAGTGATAGTATCATCAAGGGTAATCAAGTTAGAGGTTGTTAACCTTTGCGCAGCGAGGTAAAATTGTTCAGCAAAGGCAATGATTGTTTCACCTTTATACATACTAAGGCACATAAAGGCCTGTTTTTCCCTGTGTAGACTTTGCTTTGATCCAAATTTAGCTAGAAGAGCCTCCTTCTACTCTGCCTAGATGTGAAAAGGGTTCAGATAAGAGACTATCATCTCTTGTGCAAGACGGCTTAAACAAGGAAGGATGTGTTGCACTTTTTGCTTGTCTGTTGCACCATCCATGGCAACTTTGTAAACATACAAAAAAGTAACATTAAACCCTTCACCAGGGATATACTTGTCTTTAAAACATGGTTTTAGAGGGCGCTTCTCAAGTTCATTGAGTTGGGTTATAGAGCGCTTCTAGATGCTTTTCCCGAGCAACTAAACGTGATTCCATGTGAAGAGGAAAAGTGGGAGGAATACTCATGGTTGTAGCCCCCATTTTTGATGATTTTTGAAGTGTACAGATTTCCCTGTAGTAAGCACCAATTTGTAGGAATCTAGTTCTCTTGTGCTCGCTAGTGCTTACACCACTGGATCCTACAAAAGCTTTGATAAAATTTATAAAATAAACTCTAATAAAACTTGTTTTTATAAGGTTTATTAGGAGCACGGGGTATTGGAAAACAACCCCACTTGATATCTGACTTATCAGTATTTAAACTGTTTTAAGGGTTGGGGGAATTTGAGGATAGTTTTGGAATAGCTTTGATGCATTCCAATTTAGAAAATATGGTATACTATCTTATCAGATCGTGGGAATTTGAGTTACTATTTTAGCAAAACAATAGTTGGGATGGGGTTTTGGGGCAGAATGTACCTAAGCGGTAATGTTTTGATGTATTATAACCAATCACCGCTAATTAAAATATTTTTAACTTGGGGGACCTCCGCCACGCCTATAAAAGGGGTGGGTCTCTGCATAGGTGCTTCAAAGGACCTGATGGTGGTTGGGGGCGCACCTTCCAGTGGTCAGTCCATGATCAGTCACAGGATTGGAGTAATATGACCACTCAATTTTATGCTTCTTGCCTGTGCAGGTTTCAAAATGGTGTTACCCCAATTAATCGGGGTTCCACCAAGAATAGGCCAGGATATTTTGGCCGTTATCCTCAAGATCATCATTATCCTTATTAAAATCACATTTAGGTTTACTGAAAACTCATAAATCGCTGACATTTCCCTCGTTCAGATGATTTCAATCCAAGACATTCTTTCTCTGCAGCTAAGAGGGCAAATGTCCAACAGCTTCTAACAAGAGCTTTCACAACACTAACACTTTTATATGGGTTATGATGGACACTCACCATTAAAGAGTGATTGGGGGCCAACCCCAAAGGTCATTTAGTTTGTTTGAAAAGCTCCACAGAAGGATAATGTGGAATCAGGTCATCTGCTACAAGTTCAGAAATTATGGCTATATTTTACAGTTCTGCCTCAGTAAATTAACAAAATTAACGTGGTTTTCTATTCCAATGAACTACATCCTTCTTGTTAAAAGATTTAGTGGAGTAGACATGGAACAGTATACCTCTGACTTTGCTCATGTTCCCCCTGACCATTTTTTTGAAGTTACCTCTTGCAAGTAAGGGACCCTGAGCTCAAGTTGATCAAAAAAGTGGCGCAACCCTATCTGAACAAGCTGAAAGCCCCAAAAGCGCACATAGAAGCCAATAGTTTTTTGAATGATGTCAACGTTTTGATCCCTATGGCTACCATCAAGGAATGATTCCCTAATTTAGCCTAACAGCTTTTGAAATCCTTTGATTCAGAAAATGATGCTGCCATTTCATGTAAACAATATTTTTTCTATTCTGATTGCACTTATGCTGATATTTGGGTAATTTGAGTAAAAGTTTGAGCCATTATCAATAGTGGGGCTTCAACTAATATTGTTTCCACAAAATTTTTGAAGAAGTTAAGGTTTGCCCCCAACATAGATCCTAATAAGGTTTATGGGATGGAGGGCCTATATACCACTACATTTCAAGGTGCCTATAGCGCATTGCCTTTATAATTCAGCTCCCATCTTGTTACCACACCAGCCAAAGTTCTTCCCAACCAGAATTATGAAATATTGATTGACACAGACTTCATATGATAGCATGGAGTCCAGTGTGATTTTCAAAATGATACCCTTAAATATTTGGGGAAAATTTTGCCGTTGTTTGCTACTGGAAAGGTGAACAATTTCCAACCAGGAGGAATGACTATATTAGTTTGATCTATGAAGACAGGATTGTTCCCGTAAATTTATAACAAGTTGGCAAATGTTCCCAGCAACTGCCATCCCACATTTAAGAAAGTCAGGGGTTTCCTTTAAGGGTGTGAATGGCAACAGTTGTGAAATCTAAGGAACATTACATCATTGTAACCGCCTTACCTTGGATATTACTGACTATTTTATGGCGAAATTCATGCATCCTTGGAAAAAGGCTGAAAAACCCTACATAGCACCAGGGATTTTAGTCCATGGACATTTCAAAATTCAGGTACTGGTCGCCAACCTTTTGGATAGGCCAATACAGAAATAAAAGAATCAAGTAATGGCCTTTTTCCAATTAGTCCCTACAACAGATCTTTTACTTTTTACGCCTTTGGTAAGTTGAATGAAAAGGATTACTGAACAAGCTAAAATCACCAGTAATCCTTGCTGTATTTGATTGGGACAAACTGATGGGAATATCAGAATACCAAAAGGATCTCATCCAGTAACTATTTGAATGATGTTTTGGAATGTTTGCACAAGACAATTATGATCTTAAGTGTGCCAAAAATATAGTTCACAAGATCGATGTTGAAGATCATCTGCCAATTGTATGTGAACATTTGCCATTCATGAGTAAGTGAGGTAATAGTTTCTTACAAATTTAGTACTAACTGATTATGAGTTGCTAATTCAATCCTCAAGCCCATGGGCAAGTCCAAATTTAATTGTAAAAAAGAAGTATGGATCCAACCAGGTTGATATAGTTTATTGTTTATTATATAAAATAATGAATAAATGACTCCTATCCACTTCTGCAGATCAATGAAGCTCTTGATTGCTTAGGAGGGGCTCAATTCGTTTTGGTGATGGATCTCATATCTGGGTAATGGCAAATTGACTTTCCTAGAGAGGACCAAGAAAAATGCGTGATTATTACTGGCAATGGCCTATATCAGCCAATGTAAATGCCCCAAGATCTTTGCAATGTGCTGACAACATTCCAAAAAGCCATGGATACCATGTTAGGCGATCCAAAGTTGTCATGCATTCTCATCTACCTAGATGGAATTAATGTCTTCAGCCACACCTTCATGGATCACCTTGAGCATTTAGAAGAAGTCTTCATAAACTAGCTACAGAAAATCTGAAATTAAAGCCACAGAAATGCCATTTTTACTAAAAATGATATTTTTATTTTGGGGTTCATTGTCAAAGCTAATAGGATATGCCCTTAACTAAGAGTTGAGTCAATTCAGGCCATGTCACATCTGAAAAGTGTTTGTGATGTGCAAGTTTTTTAGGGATAATCAGCTATTATTGCCAAACCATTGAAAAATTTGCTTCTACAGCCGATCCTCTTTTTCAGTTGTTGAAGGGTCCCAAAAAGGGGTTTGTATGGGATAAGGAAGTCTTACTTTGTTTGATAACCTTAGGAAGTACCTTATTACAGAACTGATATTACAATATCCAAATTTTGATTGTCCTTTTAAAACTTATACCTATCATTCTTGATGCTACTCAGTGCCATTTTGAGTCAGGAGGACGAAATCACCAATGAACATCCAGTAGCATATGTGAGTCATACTCTGAGTAAGAAATAGCGCAACTAAACTGAAACTTAGAGGGAATGCCTTGTGGTAATATATGCCTATAAGCCGTTTTGGGTATATGTTCACAATGTCCACTTTACTGTGGTAGCTAATCACTCCTCGCTGAGGAGGCTGCATTACCTTAAAGAGCCTGAAGAGAGGTTGGTCCAAGGGGATCTTGAGTTACAAGTGTATGACTATGAGATCATACACTGAGTGGGGACATTCATCAAAATGTTAATGGGTTGTTGCAATTACCATCCATTTTAGTTTTTCAAATTGAAGATGATGCACAGTATGCGAAGATGCTTAGTGGGGATACTGAAGAACAGCCGCCTGAAATTCAGCAGGCCCTCAACAAAGCAATGAAAAACATGAAGCTTATCAAGTGGCAATTGTTCAAAATCATTGGGGAGATATCCCTATTGTATCTAAGACCCTCCGAGCACACTGCAATTATTACCATGGCTCATATAGTAACTGTTCATGAGGCCTATGAAAGACTTTGTAACAGGTCCAAAGGGAGTATTAGTGGGAATCCCTTAAATTCATTATCGCAGAAAACCTTGGTTGTTAATCCATGTATCAGGCACATAAGCCCTTCAATAAAGCTACAACTTTCTGGATAGTGGAGCCTGGATTTGCATGGCATACTGTGTCCATTGACGCTGTAGGGCTATTGACCCTGAGTACTGAGAAAAGTTGATATTTCATTGTAGAAATTGCCCACCTAACTCATTAGGAAGAAAAGTGGGTTATTGCTAAAGTAGATGCCAGAAGTACAGCAAAGTTTATAATTGAGCATTACTTTATTGGAATGTTTGCCCTCAGGTTTTTTAATGGATAATAGCATCGACTTTACCACTCACATCATCCTAAAAATAAATAAGCTAATAAGAATTTGAGGAGTACTGACGATGCCCTACCATCCAGAAAACAATGGGATGGTTGAACAAATAAATGGTACTCTGGTTACTACTTTGAAAAAGCTTGTTGCTGGGAAACCTTCCAGCTAGGTAATATTTTTTCAGAGGCGACTTTTTCCTATAAATTAAGTAATCATTCATTAATGGAGAAATCTTCTTTTGAATTTTTTTATGCTCATTGTGCTGGAGTGCCTCAATTTTATATTCTGCTATTGAATCAAGTTCAGTTATGACACCTCTCCAATATCTGGAGAACTTGAAAGTCTCAATTGGGTTACAGTCTTGGGCCTGTGCTAATACTATTAAACGGAAGTTTAAGGCTAAAGAATATGAGGATATCAAACTGCCGGCTTTACCATTTTTCATAATTGGTGATCAGGTTAATTATCATAGTACTCGTGGTTTTGGGCGCTGAAACAAGTTGGACAAGGTATGAATTGGTTTCTTTGAAGTCATTGAGAAGTCAGCTTTAGACGCCTACACCATTAAGGACCTCTCCAATGGTCATATTGTGAATTGAGTGCATGCTTTTTCTTATGAGCATGCCAATAACCAACCAAAGAGTCAGGATTATTTTGCTTTTTTATATAGCCAGTTTTACTAATATTAAGATAATTGTTCAACAGTTTATTGAATTGGCTTTAAGCTGCAGGTTACTCAGCAATGATTGCAATCAGCCTTTTTGATGCTTCTTTATTATTTTCTTAAATACTAGTGCCACTAGTATTTCTAACTTTTTTTTAAGTTCCAGTATGATTGCCACCATTGGGTTTCCGCCACCTCTAGTCCATGGGGGTTGGGCAAAGGTATCTACATCTGAAGACATGTTGGAAAAAATTAATATGGTTAAGTGTGGGATTTGGGAAAATATAACTAGATTATGCTTTTTCCAACGTGTTCCAATACTAATGAATTAGTCAAGAATGACTTTTGATATAATTTTTAGTATTGATGATTTTAGGTTTTTCAGGAAAAAATCTCCAAGTTTTGGTTTATAATTAATTTGACGATTAAGACTTCCTTTAATTATTGGGACCATCTAGTACTAAAAAAAGACTTCCTTTAATTAAAACTTTTCTCTCTCGTTGCAATCATTATTGCAAAAATTCAATTCAAGACTAGGTAAGTTTTATAATCTCTTTGAGGAGATTAGTGTGCACCCAACGTTGGATAGCAGTTGGGCTAGCAAAGTAAAGGGCACAGGAGTGGGCTCTGCACCATCCAAAGTATATAAATGCCTCAGCAACACTGGAAGCCTCAATAAAAATAAAAAACTGGCGGTTAGTATTTCCCCAGAGTTTTTGGCCTGACAAGCAATATATAACCAGTTCATCTATACTACACATTCCCAGCCCCTGTCATCAGTGGAGCATTTGGTGTAAGTTTTCCTGGATATTAATCAAACAGGGCTTTGGTAAAAGGTTTTTGGATTTTTGCAAAACCATTTCCCTGCTGTAATATATATAGCACTGCACTCCATGACCTGTGGTGGGATAGAAATTGGGTTCAAAATTAAACAGAAGCAGACAAAGCTGCACAGGCGCAAGTGGTGGTAGATCTCCCCGATGGTCAATGGGTGGTCAAGATGAAGTGCACTTGTTGGACCAATTCAAACAAAATTTTCGTTATGTTCAACTTCCTCCCCACAACTATTAAGTGCATAGTGCTGGAGCACCTCCTAATGGATGTGTAAGTCCTGGGGAACGTCCCCTGGGCGTTGATCAGGCCATTTTCCCATTTCCAAGCAAGAAGGCACCAAAGAGGATGGCGGTACCCCTCGTTACTCAAAGGAGATCTCGCTCACATAGTAGACAAGCACTGGGTAACAGCTCTTCCGCTTCAGATTCCACCCCCAGTACCCACACTCACCTCGGCAGAACTGTTACAGGGAATCAGAAAAATCTGCACCAAGATTGTTGAATTGAAATCAATCAGAAATAATTTGAGCGGCAATCTGCCCAATGTCCAGATCTCAAATAGCCAAAAAGGTATAAAGACTGATTTATTTGCTAGAATTCCTGACAGTTCCAATTCAATTAACATGCTAATTGAACAAATCACCTCCCTACCAAAGTCATCAGGGATCATCCTTGATGGGCAGGCTATAGCATCAGATTTCATTGACGAGGGATTAAAGTCCCCTGTTGACAATTTGGGCATTGCGGCTGATGCAATGTCACTGACTGAATAAACAGCCCAGCGACTGAGCGTGGGTGGGTTGGGCATCCTAAACCTGTTCCCAACCAAATGGACCCGCCCCTATGTGGGGTGGCCTTGGGGGATTCCCACCGCTCGTCAGCCAAACGCCATTGCACCAACTGTTGGAAATGTAACCAAGCCTTGGTTCAGACGTTTGAGGTCAAACTGACAGAGACTTGGCCCACCACCAAATTTTTCAATGTCAGTTCCCAGGGAACTAACCCACCCATTCCCAAATAATTCGCTGGTTAGGTCAAAATTGAGGGTCCTGATCCTGGATTGTCACTACCCCAATTGACCACTATTTAATCAGTTACACTGCACTAAGAAAATTATTGGTCGATTTTCTTCCTTTCCTTTCAATAAAACTTTTTCCCAAAAAAACCAATCAATTTTTTTATTGTATTGATCCTTCTGGCCTCATCCCTGATGGCGTTTCCCTGGTGGCCTGTTGGTCCATATACTGGATGGGCTCTACCAGTACTTATGGTCACTATGGCCCCCTCCATCGTTGATTGGATTCAGCAAGTCAGATATTTCTAGCACTATAACCCTGCTATCATGAATTTCTGACAAAAGTACATGGGGATCTTGTTCCTTACATCCACCAATTGCAAGAAAGAATCCATCTCCTTGCCTCCCCGATTGAAATGACCCCATATGCTGATTAACTTATTGAAACTATTTCTGTGATCCCACCCCCTGCAGCAAGGCCCCCTGCGTCAGAGGTGAGCACTTTGTGGTTTTTCATCGGGATCATACTCACTGCTGTTCTACACCAACAATTTGTTGTTTCACAATTCCTGGCTCCATATAACGTCATTCAGTCAGCAATGCCTCTGGCATTCTGGCTTGCTTTTTGGGTGCTTAGGCATTCTGACTGGCAGGTCAGTTTAAACTTCTTCTGCCATTTCCATGACAGGATGGGCTTAAGGCATATGGGAAAATATACTCCTTCAAGATGAAATGCTTTACGCTCATGCCAGACCTGTGCATGGGCAAAGCAATTGCTGTGATCACCCCTCCTGCAGGCATTGCAAAAGCTTTATCCAAATCCCCCACACCACAATTGTGTTAGTTGACAGGCAGGAATACCGCCTGTTCCATGTCACAATGGATAGCACGCCCCCTATCTGCAAATTTTGTCACGCTTTTGGCCACAAGGCCCACACCTGCCCCACCAAGGAAGGCATTACTCAAAACGAAATCCTGCCTAATTCAATGGGCAGTGCAGACTCCCATTATGAGCCAGCTATAAACACCAACGCTGCCTTCCCATGGAGTGCACAGTGATGGTACATTCAGGTCAAACCTGTGTCCCCACAGGAGTGCAAAAAGGCCAAGCAGGCCCACAGAGCAGCAGCCAAGTCAACGGCCATGGCCGCGTCCATGATCCCTCCCCACCCAGACACAGAATGACATTGAGTCATTCACCGTGGAAGCAGTCCAAGAATCCGAGCACCAATCAGATTGGGCCAATCTACCTGATGACCTGATGGCTGAGTCAGATTTACCCAAGCAAACTTACCAAGCCTCAATCAAAAATGATTCTACTACCCATTTCTTTCCCAAATTTTTTGTCACCTGCAATGGTGCACCACAGGAACACAGCAATGAAAAAACTCGTACCAAATCAGCAAAAAAGAGCGTAAAAGCCACACCTACTTTCAAGTGATGGAGTCCCTTAAAGTCGCCTCTACAGACCAAAAAGTGCACAAAACGCGGTCTACAACTACTCCTGTTGAGAAAGCAGCAATGGAAGGCCTAGGGAGCCCTTCCCATTGCACCTAAGGTGTGATGGGGGGAGCCTTCACAATAGGGACTTTGAACATTGCTGGACTCAAGACCTTGCCATCCTGGGCTAAGAAACTGAGTTTTTGAAAAATAATCTATCTATTGACATCCTGGTCATTAAGGAAACCCACCGTCCACATGGTGCCGAGGAAGCATGGACAACCATGCTCAACTTCTCCCTCTCTTTTCAGTATCTGCACTGTGGGGTGCTTATATTGTGGCCCATAATTTTAGAAATAATTCTAAAAATCATACCTTGATGGTCATGTTCTTGTGGTGTCCTTTTTGTGGGATAACAAAGTGCATGATATCATTGAAATTTATGCCCTGACCTGTGCACAGGATCGCACAGAAATTCTTCTTGGCCATTAATTCCCTCCCTCTTCACCATGCCCCATTTGTGGTGGGTGACATGAACTGCTGGGCCAACATGGCCACCAACCTCTGGCCTTTGGCGCCTGCCCCACCGCAGGGACATGTAGAACTTTGCGTTATAAAAGCCAGTTAGAAGCTGTTTGATACCCTACCTAAACATGCAATGCTGCTCCCCAACATGTCCTGTCCCCATGTGCACAACGGTCAGCTGAGGTCTATGTACACATTGACCTTATTCTTGACCTGTTGAACTTGCAGTCTCAGGTTGCACACTTTATGATGACAAAAATTGATTTCTCCAAACACAAGTTGGTGTCAATTTCCTTCTCTTTGTCGCACCCAGCAGCACAGGCGCCAAAGTGGTGCAAACTTCGCCCAGCCAAGATCACGTCGCGCAGGTTTTCCTCATGGATGGACACTGAAGCCTCAGCACTTGAGTTCACCACACCGTTCTGTGTGGACCCACTTTCTACCTGGTCAGCCTTCAAAGTGAACACCATCATCCAGGCATGCCACCTCTCATTACTTCACACTTGGCTGCATTGGCAGTCATTTTGCGCAAGCTTGCAGAAGTGGACCTCCTGGAATCTAACATTTCTTCTGCAGGCTACTGCCCAGCTTTGGGTTAAAAGTGGGCAGAGGTGTCCGCTTGCCTCAATGCAAAGGTAAGGCAACACAGGCATTGTGTTTATGTACAGTACAAAGCAAAAAATATGACGGTGGGTGACACGTGCTCCACCGTTTTTTTTCCAAAAATCTTCACATCGTGACAGAGCTTGGCTTGCACACAGGTGCTGCAGCTGGACCACTTCATCGTGGAAACTCCGGCCAAAGTGGAAAATGAAGTTTGAAACTATTGCTCCAAATTGTATTGCTCCAATCTAGTCAAACTGGCCAAAGTTGAAGAATTTTTCAAAAGCACACATCCCACACCGTTTTCCATTATCTGGAGTGGATGAATTTAATTTTTCAGGATGAACTCTGGTATGCCATTTGTGGTGCACTTCACAGGAAATGCTCAGGTCCAGATGGGATTCTTATGAGTTCTATAAGAGATATTTTAATTATTTCTCCTCTTTGCTACTTGCCTCAATGAATCAGTGTTTGTTATAAATGCGCCTCCTTCCTGGGGACCAAGAGGCTTTTGCAATAACGCTGTATACGAAAGGGGATAAGCTGGACTTGGCAACTGGCGCCCCATTTCATTTATTAACACAGATACTAAATTTTTTACTAAAATTATGGCCAACCGCCTAGGAAAAGTTGCCTCTGATCTCATTTCCTCTGAGCAATTTGGTTTCATTCCCAAGCGGTCTATTTGGTACAACATATACACAGCAGCCAACATCTGCCAATCCATGGATACTGGAACGCTTATTTTTAGACCATCAGAAATCTTATGATAGAGTCAACTAGGATTACCTTAAAGATTGACTTCACAAGTTCCACCTCCCCCATTTATTCATTAATTGGGTGATGTTGCTTACAGGATCCGCCACAATGGCTGTGCGTGGCCCTGGCTTCATCACTGATGTAGTTCGCCCTCAAAGAGGCCTCTGCCAAGGAGACCCTTTGAGCCCACTCTTGTATAAATTCAGCCTTGACCCACTTTTATGCAACGTGAATGCCCGCCTTACTGGTGTCCATGTGCAAGGCCAAGCACTGGTTAAGATGTTGGCGTTTGCTGATGATTGTGTAGTTGGGGTACCTAACAACCAAGATGCATGTGCGCTTGAGGCTACTATCCAGGTTCACTCCAAGGTAAGTAACGCTGCACTTGACGCCTCCAAAACCAAAATCATACTCCCTGGTTGGTTCTAAGCACTCTGGTCAGCAGCACCCCATTTCCTACCTGCTTCTGCAGCTGTCTCAAGGGCTCGCTTGCCACACCCACCCCATACCACCCCGCTTGTGCTCCCTTTTGTGCCAAGACCCACTGCTGTTCTGGTACGCCATTTGGGTTTGTGGCTGGAGGTGGGAGGGTACATCTCATCGGTGATGGAGCACCATATTCTGGGCAATGTCACAAAATGAATCGCTTCCCTCAGAGCCCACCAAACTTCCCTCACAGGTAGGGTTGTGCTGGCCAACTCTATGCTCCTATCTAAAGTTTGGATTGTGGCCCATGCTATCGCCTTTTCCCATCTTTCTTCACCTTATTATATGTCCTCCTGCAAGGGTGGCTTAGGTTAGGCCGCCCACCACCAGTGCACATGTATGTCTTGTTAGACCCTTGCCATAGCGTTGGTATGGGCTTGATCAACTTTGAGGCCCATGCCGCCAAGATACTTGGCACCTGGATCGCTGCAGTCATCAACCCCACACTCCAAGCCTAACACTGGTCATTTGCAGCCCGCTCCAATTTCCCATGCCCTAGCCTTGGCAATCCTACCCACCCCCATTCTCTGTTAAAATACCTTGCCTCACTTCCCTCTGCTGCGGGCCCACATGGGACGTCACCCCACTTCAAATGAATTCTCACTCCATGTGGAGCGCCGATTGGAGAATTTTCATCAGTGGGCACACCGCACAGAGGGGTCGCCCTACTCCCCTCTTAACACAGGAAGTACAAGGCTAAGTCGTTCTTAACAGTTTGATACCAAGGAGGTCCACTATCATGGCCAGGGTGTTTTATCTGGACATGTTGGACGTTCCCTACTCCCTAGAAACCTAGAAAGCCACCTGGAAGTACATCCATTACCCTCTTTTGCAGCAGCACGCTCATTCCCATGTGTGGCGCTGCTTAAAACGGGTATACCATACTGCTGAGCGCTACAATTCATCACACTCCTCATGTGTTGTGTGTGACCAATATGGGACTTTATACATTGCTGGAAGAGTGCCCTCTATCAAAAGCAATCTGTCATGAGGTTCACCGTCTCTTTTACCACAAGCAAAAACAGCCCTTCACCCTATCTAAGAACATCTTCACCTTGTCATCAAATTCCCATATACAACCTTCCCTCTGAGTCTTAGTGGTTGTAATCGCTATGTGGACCATCCCCACAGTTGTCTTGGATGCCATCTCAGGCTTACTCCCACCTTCCAAGAAGCTGTATGCTGATTCCAGTCGCAACTTATGGACCACTTTCAAGCATGGTTGTTTGGCTACCTATCAACCCATCAATATCAGCTGGTCTCATCCTGGTTTCCAGTTTAGTTCATCACTTCAGACCCTTTTCTTCATACGTGTTCAATAGTGGTGAAAGCCTCTACTCATGATACCCCCTTCCTTTATTTGGCATTCCCGCTGGCAACAGGAGACAGCGTTAGCTTCTCTGGGGCACCTCTTGCTTATATTCGTGCTTCTTTAAGTTTACATATCAGAAGTGTCCATCTCATGGTCAGCCTTCCCCAAATAAAATTTAAAAGTTAAAATCTAAGACTTCCTTCAATTGTGAGGCATGATCCCCAATAGCTTATCAGCTTGAGGGCAGCATCGCCTAGCATGGGAAATTGAGTCAAAGGGAGTTCTGACCAATGGAATGCCAAATCTGCAGGTTGATGAATGCAAAGCTATTCCCTAGAAGTGAATACTGACGAATTAATAGTAGGGCACTAGGGTGCCAAAATACATTATATGTATGCAATTATTTCCTTAATAAAATTTCTTGTTATTGATATATTAGACTCTACTAGTAATTGGTTTTAGCATATTGTAGAACGGAAGTGCCTAATTAATAAGTGAACAACAGTCAAGGGTTAACTGAACCCTAGTCAGCTCAGATTCATGTTCTCTGACATAATACAGGGATGTTGTATTATGTTAAGAAATAATCCTCTCAAACATGTGCAGTGACCACTTTTCTTTTTTTAACACTAGTGGTGCCTAACCCAAAAGGGGGAGCTGCCAAGCATTTTTATATGCAATGGGCCAAACAAAGGTATTATAATAAAAAATTCCTAATATGGCACCTCAGCTAACAGCTTAGGAAGCCATATCAGATGTGAGGAAGCTTTGGAAAAACTTTTGTTTTGCACTCGCCTTAGCTGGTGGACCATGGTGGACAACATAGGGGTGGGGCATCAGCGGCATGTGGCATAAGGTGGTATAATTGTGGGTTTTCTTCATTAATGAGCTGGCAGTGTCCATTGCCTCAATGTATTGAGCAAGTTGATACTCAGCAAAAGTGATGAGAGCAGGAACACAAGTGAATAACTTGATGCGCTGACAGGTTTTGGGATAATTGGGATCAAAAAGAGAAGTTTTTGCTGCGTTGATGCAAGTACAGCTTGCACCAAATGCAAGCTCCTCAATTTCATACTACGCATCTTTCATAAAATTGTGGGAAAAATTAGGGGATAGGGTACCCTCAACAAGGGGCTCCATCACCCATAAAGATGCTGGCGAAGTAGGGTGTTAGCAGGGGCAGCTTCAGCCTCAACTGCCATTTTATTAATATTTTTTATAGACTGGAAAACCGTTTTAAGGGCAAAAATGGCGGGGACACAAATTGGGAGGGTCAACAAAGAGCTCATCCAAAGAAAAATCTGGCTTCTCATGGTATGGCAATTTGTCCTCATCAACCCATTCAAGAGCCTCAAATGGATTTAATTCAGCCAGCGCTGGGCCAGACACCAGAATAGGGCTGTAGCAGGAGCTGATTGGCCACTTGCTGTCAACCACGGCAGCTCAGCTGAAATTGGTACAGCCAGGAACTTAGGATTCCATAATCTGGTCAAACAATTATTAAACGTTTTTAAATTTTGGTTTTGATTGTGCGCCGCTTTAAGAGCAGCACCAAATTTCCCCAAGGTGGGGGCAGGAGTATTGAGCCACATTTGAGAAATTGTGGCAAAACGGCCACTGGCCCAACTCCTGAGGGAAGAGCAGATGAAATGGTGGAGTTGGAAACTGTGGGACACTTGCACTTCAAATGGTCAAGCTCAAAGCATAAGGGGAAAATGGCACAGCCGTTTTCAATGCATGCCCAGAATGGGTGATCAGGGTTGGATCTGATCACATTGCGGGGTGGAATAATGAGGTGGGAATTGCAATAAAATGGGCATATTGTCATAAAGGTGCAAGGCCCTGCCAAACGATCTGCCCCAGTGGGCACCACAAACTGCAACATGGGGTATGTACCATAAATGGAAAAACCCTCTGTGAGCTCATGGCGGAGGCGTTCAGGGGAAAGATGGGAGGGCAAACTGGCAAACTGGACCACTAATGTGGCCCCATCTGGGAGCTGGGTACAAATGGTGGGGAGGGAAATTTTTTAAAAATTAATTGCAGCTTGGCTGCTGCCACTGCATCAGCTTTATAGTGAAAGCCAAGATCAAAGTATCCCTTAAATGGGTGTAAGTTAATATAGCTGGTGGGTTTAAAAACCTCAATGAGCATCTTGATGATGGCTGCGCTTGCATATGGAAAGAGATTTTCATATTCACCCTGGATGTAAAAATGCAAATTACTACATGGGAGCACCAAAGGGCTCTGGAGCACCACTTGGGAGCTTGTGAGGTGGTGGGCCAAGTCCCAAGGGGGAACATAACGCCTTGTAAAATTGGAAGGGCTAGCAGAGCCAGCCCTGGCGCACTTTGGCGGCAGCTACAAAGACACCAGATGATGATCAACACCACCCCACTCTGGGGCAGTAGGCGTTAATTACATTGACAATAAGTAGGTTTTGGCTTGATTGAGAGGTCATTTTTGTATTTTTTAAAAAAAAAACCGAATTTGGCTTTGATTTAGTTATCAAAAAAAGAGTGCAGTGACCAATTTTCTTTTCTTAGCACTAGTGGTGCCCAACCCAAAAGGGGGAGCTGCCACACATCTTTATTTAGAATGAGCTAAAAAAGGGATTATTGTAAATAAAAGAAATTCCTGATATAGCCCCAAGTCATCAGCCTAGGAAGCCATATCATAAGGCGAGGAAGCTTTGGGGAAACTTTTGTCCGGCGCCTGATTTATCTGGCAGACCATGGCGGACAACATGGGGGTTGGGGGGTTTCAGCAACATGTGGCATAAGGAGGTATAATTGTGGGTTTTCTTCATTAATAAGTCCAGCGGTATCCATCGCCTCAATGTGTTGAGCAAGGTGATGCTCAGCAAAAGTGATGAGAGCAGGCACACAAGTGAAAGACTTGATGTGCTGGCGGGTTTGGGGATAATTAGGGTCAAACAGAGAAGTTTTAAACAACGTTGATGCAAGAATGGCTCACTTCAAAAGCGAGCTCCTCAATTTCATATATTGCATCCTTATCAAAATCATGTGGAAAATTTGGGGTGGGAATACCATCAACAAGGGGTCAATAGCTCCATTTCTTTTTTTAGTACTAGATGGTCCATAGCTCCATTTCAGTGACCACTTTTCAACATAAGGGAAGGGCCTGCTTGCTTGCAGGCCAACTTGTGGCATAGTACTTTGTGGTGCAAATTCTTGGCATCAACCGTGAACAAATCACCAACTTGTAAATATGGGGCCACACGACGCTTTTTGTTAGCAAATCTTTTGGCATCATTAGTTGAAGCGGTAAACTGTTGCTGGACCTGGTGGTGAACCTACTAATCGTTTTGACAAAGTTGTGTGAAGTTGAAATATTACTTTACATTTTGGGGCTAAGGGTGAAGGTGGGATTATAACCCAAGTTAGCACACATTGGTGTACCCTTTAAAAAGTACTTGTAAGGAGTTATTGTATGAGCACTGGGCTAAAGAGACCTGTTGCCCAATTATACTTGAAGGCAGTAAATAACATATAATATACTTATTCAAGGATTTATTGGTTTACCAGTTTAACCATCTGATTGAGGGTGGTACATTGATTATCTGCATGGTTTGATCTTTAGCATGTTACATAAGGCCTCCCAATAATTTTGAGGTAAACTGAGGCCATATATTTCTGATTACTTCATGAGATAAACTTAACAAAGAAAAAAAATGGGGCACAAACAGACGCGCTATCTCTTCTTCTGTGACAGTTGTTAAGCAGGGGATGAAAATAAAAAATTTTAAAGCAATCCACCACCACCATGACTGCATCATACCCCTGAGATACTGTCAAACCCAATATAAAGTCCACCAAAAATGAGTTTTATAGGTCTTCTGCTTGTTAGGGTGTATAAAAAACCATTTTGCCATTTTTAATTATCTCTAGAGCGGACACACGTTAATCAGCATTTGATCCATGTAAGGAAATTCTTTGTAAGGCCATTCCGATCATAAACATTATTTATTAGGTTAGTACACTCTTCATGACAGGGTATCTCATAGTGGGGAGATCATAATGTTTCCTTATGACGCAGGAACGCAGGTCAGAAGGAACCCATACTTTGTCATGGAAATAAAACACTCTAACCATTTAAGAGTACCATTTTTATGAGACTTTAGTGGCAATCATTTTAGGCATAAGGTCTAAACCTTTGGTATCCATTGCTTGAAGAGCCAACACATCGTCCAAGAGTGAACCTTTTTTAGTATCAAGTCCTTGAGCAGGAGCGCTTGACCCTTACTCACTAACAAACTCAGTTGTGGTGGCGGTGCTTTTGGATATGGCAAGCTGGGGTTTGGATTTGTGTTTTGGTCGTGGAGTGGAGGGAACTACTGTGATAATGACTGAGGAAGGAGGTGCCATTATTTTCTCAGGGGTAATTAATGTAACTAGTTTAAAATCACTAGTATAATCAAGATCATTAAGAATTGTGAATAGGAATGTCAGGCAAGATATGCGTGGATCCCTTGACAAACTCATATTTTAAATTAAATCTCTAGAGGTCCCAATTAGTTCTAGTTTTTCTTTGAGAGTTTTTGTATCCTTTGATAATTAAGTATATTTGTGGTAAGTGCATACCATTACAGTGTGCTTGGAACCCTGTAAGAAATACTGTCAATACATCAGAGACCAATAAACGGCAGCCAACTCTTAATCATATATAAGGCTTACAACGCTCAGTTATGCTAAAAGTACTTGGAAGTAAGCCACAAGATTCTCTTTCCACTTATATTCTTATAACAAGGAGGCACCAACTGCGGTGCCTGAGGCATCACATGCCAAAATATATGGTTTCACTCATTAGCATAAAGAAAAATAAGAGCGTGGTATGTTCTTCTATTGCATCAAAAGCCTTTTGGCACTCTGGGGCCTAAACAAATGAGCATTCTTACCAGTGAGAGGGCGTAAGGCAGATTCAAGCTCAGACATGAAAGTTGAAACTTCTAAAGGTGACAGATCCTAGAAAGCTACGCAATTGTTTCTTCATCACAGGAGCAGGCAAGAGCGTATGGCATCTAGCTTTGAAGGTAAAATAGCATGACCATCATTCAAAACCAAATTCCCAAAAATTGAACTTCATCCTTGTAAAACTCACATTTTGTGGCTTTTTGACTAATCCAGCCTTATGTATGGCTGAAACCACAGCCATTAAATCCTTGGCGTGTTGTTCAGCATTAGAGGTGTGGATTAAGACATTATAAATATATGCTATTGCACAGGATGACCAGAGGTCCACCAAAGATTGTCAATGCGGCGCTGGAAAACTGCTGGTGCAACTTTAAGCCAAAGGTATAACCCTTGAACTAATAAATTTTATAATACTCCAGATAGCCATCAGCTATTCCTGTCCAAACTTCACCCACACTTTGTGGAATGCGTTAACCAGGTCATGTTTAAAAAGATCTTAGATTTGGAAAGGCTTGGAAAATAACAGCTTCCAAAGGGAGGGAATATGGATATGGGACAGTGACGTTATTTATGTATCCATAATCCACACAGGGTCACAGTGTAACATCTGATTTCAGGGCGAAAACCACTGGGAATGATATAGGGAAGTATTCCTAATCATCAACCCTTAGCCACCATATCGTCAAGGCAAACCTTAAGATCTTGATCTTTCTAATCTGTCTATGGGTACAGTGGGCAGTTTATTATAATGTGCTCCACTGTCAACTAAAAGTTCATGTCAACATAGAATGTTTAGGAAGTAGATTGGCATCTAGTATTGAAAAAATCTTTGTAAGGGTCCAAACATGTGGCATAGTGGGAAGGTCAGATACAACCTATGAGACATAGTATCCCCTGCTACCGCAACCACGTTATCTGTGACAAAAGTTGGTAGATAAGGATTTCCCCAGTGTGTAGTTATGTGTGGTTAACGCCACCACGTTTTATTCTAAGTCAATGCTTACAGATAAGCGGCACCACCAACCGAATCCCATATCATTGAAATAACAACTCTAGTATAGCAGAGAAGTGAGCTACAAGATCGTATTCATTTGATCTGAACTTGACTGGTTTACAAAGCGGCAGTGTGACCATAGGGATGCGGGAGGCACCCATAACTAGGGCCCCTGTAGTAACTGGAAGATCCAAAGCCTGCACCACCTTCAGATCAATTTAATTCCCAATTTCACCAGTTTCAACTAAGGCGTTTAATGTGACTTACTTATGCTACAATATAAAATGCATATGGAATATAGAGTTAGGTCAGTTAAACCTGTTTATTTTAGGGATAGAACACAAATAAGTTTCTGGTTGTTTAAACACAGGGGGCTTTTGTCTCTGCTTGGGTTTATGCACACTGTATGGCCATAGCTGCTTTCCAAGCATATAATAAAACATATGACTCTGGATTTGAGGGATCAGATGAGGGCTTTACCTTTGACAGATCCTCATAAATTGGGTTTCTCTGGCGCTCATCTTTAATCTGGGCCACTACAGAGATATGAGAGGAGGATATAGCTATATTCTTGGAATCTATTTAGATTGTCACCTCCATCAATGGTATACTAGCAATATCTTCTTCCTCACACTCCTTTTCTTCATATTCTTCTTCCACTTCCTCTGCCACATATTCTTCCGCTTGATAATCCTCTTCATATACCTCTTCTTCTAACACTGGTATATATACCCGTGGAGGATGATAAATGGAGATAGTAAACACCCTAGGTATTCACTTGCATGGTTTAAATTGCTTAAAGTATCCAAAGTAAGAGAAAAAGAGAAAATATTCTCTGAATGGTGTGCTGCGGGTGGGCTCTTATCTGTGAGTATTAAAATGGGCGTGTCCTGGGCAAAGTGGAGTTTTTAGGCAGTATTTATCAAGAAGCCCATGCCTCACATGACAGGAGGTTTAAATTGAGCTAACTAAACTTAAGCGGTCAACAGTCTGTCCCTAAAACATAAAAAGCTTGAGAACACAACGTAACAAGGGAATTATGTGGTTGGGTAATTTTGTTCAGATCTGTGAATGCTATGAGAAAACTGGCCTGTAAATTTTTGGGCGCTTCAGCAGCCACAACAACAGGCACAGACTACTCAGCTGCACCTCATTAGGATTCAGAGAGTGGGAGGGTGGAGGATTCCTTGTAATTTTGGAGTTGCTAAGTTTTGGAAAATATGGTAGAATTTTCGCCTATGAGCTTCCTTTAGCTTAAACAATTTATGAGACCCTTGTGTAACTACCACTTAGTGAGAAGAAGTGCTAATTTTAATAAAATTCAAAGTTAATAATATAAAAATGAAGGGGGTAGGAAAATTTTTAATGGGTAAAGTTGAAACAATAACTCAACACCCTACTATTAGCAGGGTACTGGGTTTTAGGTTGGTCTGGGGAGGGGGTTATAAAAAATGTAGCGCAGGAGTTTTCAGGTGGAAAGGCGCCAGGTAAAAGGTTCCAAAAGAGGGGGAAATGCCCAAGAAAGAGAGAACAACGTCCCAGGTAATCTTACTATTTTTTATATAAGATTTTGAAGTAAAACACAGACAAAATTGAAGCAAACTACATAGAGAATAGTCATTGAGATTTGAGAAAGTTTGTATTGGGATTACAGTTTAAATTGTCAAATAAAGATGTAAAAGACTTGGCAGGTTAGGTAGCGTTATAGGTGTTGGTTTTGTGCACAACAGGAGGGTTGGACAAGAAACTGAAACTGAGTCATTCAATGCAATAGGGTTTAACCGCAGTTTTTATAAAAAATTAGTCTTTAAAAGCAGGGGAAACTTGGACAAAACATCTAAAACTTTATTTAAAAATATAATTGTATCTGTTTAAGCAAAGGCATTTCTCAGCTTGTATGTCAATATAAGAGGGGGTTTGCAATAGTTTCAAAGCAATTGTTATAGACCACCCATGCCAAAAAAGTTTTCTCTTTCAGCAAAATTAAAATTTTCTAAGTTCAGTCAAAATCTTTTCTTTGTATTTGCTTATTTTCCAGATTCTGAGTCGATTTCCACCAGCTTTGTAGCTGTTATGATAATATTTGTTTCAGGCCTGCTTGGAAAAGTAAAACCTTTTGCAGTCAATGACCTTAAAGAGAACATTTTTGTCCCCAAAGTGTTCTGGCTTTGATTTCAGGGGCTTCAGATGCTTGGCCTTGGATGGGTGGTCTAACTCAGGTAAAATGTCACTGACTGTGACATGGGGAGGTACTAAGCCAAATTTAATAAAAGGAATGGTTGACAATTCCATATACTGTGATTAGCAGTTTTTAACACCAATTTCCCATTTGATAATATTAGGATTATTGCTTTACTTTTTCACATAGCAAAAATATCAGTTGACGTTCCACCACTATGCATGGATCATTTTGGTGAATTATGAATGCACAAAATTCAATTATCACATATGAAATTTTGTTCAAGTTTAATCCTGTTTTTGACCTTTCCTCTTTTTTCCTTTTTTATCTTACTAGTAGAATTTGCCCTTTAAGTTGACTCCTGATTCTGCACGTGTTGGTGATGAGGAATGGGGGCCATGTTGATGCATTCTTATAAAAATAAAATCTACACAGAGTTTTTTTGATCTTTTCTGTGTAGTACTTTGCATATTTAAAACTAGGTTGAACTTGGGAGTAGGTTGGGGAAAAACTATAAGAGGCAGGGAGGGGCTGCAGCTACCCATCTCTCATCCAGCTTATGCCTTAGGTCAGAGATCTGGGTAAGGTTAGGTTAATGGATGTGGACCCTATTTGGTACTAAAAGAATTTATGACCTGCTTTAGCTTGATAGCTGGGGGCTAGGGCCTTAAGATCGCGCTACTTCTAATTCATGGGCTTTGAAAGTGAGTATCAGCATATGTAATTATTATCAAAAGACCAGGAAATAGCGCTTATCACCAGTCAAGGCTTTTTTAAAACATGTATTCCACAGGGCTTGTACAATAACAAGCTATGTTCCAAAGAGTAATGGATCAGATCTTAGCGGTTTGAAGATGTTGTTTGTGCTTATATTTTTGGATGATATAATGGTGTTCACAAAGACATTCAAGGGCCATCTAGCACATCTGAAGGAGGTTTTACTCTGTTAAGAGAGAACAACCCCAAGCTTAAGAGAATCAAGTGCTTGTTTCTGAAGAGCCAGTTGGCTTAAACATCCACGTAGTAATTAAAGAGGAATCAATACTTAGCAAGGGAGGTTGAAGCTATTAACAAGATGAGTTTCCTCAAATGCTTGAGAGACGTTCAAGTTAATGGGCATGGTGGGTTAATACTGCCAATTAATACCAATTTTGCAGACATTGCCAAGACTCTCAGGCACCTAGTCAACAAGATAGTGCTATTCAGTTGGTAATAAGAACAATAGGATGCCAAAATTAGCTAAAGAAGAAGCTAATGGAAGCCCCTATACTATTATACCAAGATTTCATATAGACCTTCTATGTTTCTAAAGATGCCAGCAACGTGTGTATGGGCACTATTTTAGCACAGCTGAACGTAGAAGGAGTAAATCAACTAACTGTTTTCTACACAAAGACATTCACCAGAGCAGATTGCAACTTCACAGTTACAGAGCGTGAGTGCTTAGAATGTTCAGGGCAGTAATCCACTTATGACCTTATATTTATGGCGTGTACTTCAATATTATCACGGATCATGACTCTTTGAAATGTTTATTGAAAATGAAAGATTCAGACGGAAGACTAAAAAAGATGTGCTGTTCAGTTGCAAGTCTATGACTTAAAAACCTTTACCAGTCAGGAGATAAGCGCCTGAACGCGGATGGCTTGTTGCAGTTGCATGTCTTACATTTGAAAGCTCATGTGAGTGATAGAATCTATGAGCTTATAGAAAGGCCAGAAATAATGGAAGGAGAGAATGTGCATTTAAGAAGATAATGAAGAGCTGTTCTAGAGAAACGATTTTCTGAGATGGACAGCTAGATAAACAAATACAGGAGAAGTGGCTACCTTGTGTAAAGCTGAGAAAACGGATGGCTCTAGTTAAAGAAGACACCTTCTAGTAGGCCATAGACGGTTACAGAAGATGTGCCAGCATCTCACGGAGAGATTTTAGTGAGAGGCCATGTTTAACAATATTAGTCAGGCTTTAGAGCTCTAAGTTGAATACGCCCAATAACAGCTTCTTCAAAATTTTAAAATTTCAGCCTGTCCATCCAAGCGCACATTTCACAACGCTTTCATAGAGATTGTTGGCCCATTCCAAAGACATCAAATGGACATTAGTTTATAACTGTATCAATAGATAACTTAATCAAGTGACCATAATAGATTGTAGTTAAGGCATTTGCTGCAAGAGTTACTGTGTGGTTTCTATACCACCAGGTCATTACACACCATGTATGTGTTAAATATTCATTTTATGACAATGGACTGAACATTATTTCAGATGTTGTGAGATACCTGATGGACTTAGTAAATGCCAAACAACAGTTAAGCACGCCATACATGCCATCTTCTAATGGAAGCATGGAAAGAGCTAACGGAACCCTTACATACATCTTAAAGAAGTTTGAGGTTAAAGATGGATCCAAATGGGACATCTTGTTGCCATCAGCCTTGTTTTCTTACCAGTTAAGTTACCACAGGACTATAGGCATGTCTTCATTCAAGCTGTTATATAAAAGAGACGATGCACTACTGAGTTTAATAGCTCTATTGATAGATGCATATAGAAATAATTTACCTCTTGAAAGATACTGAGAAGGGTTAGAGGAGGAGTTAGTCAAGATTTAGCTTAGTGTCAGAAGTAATATGCAGAAATCACTTAAGGAGAGTACCAAAGAGAGTGAATGAAGACCCACATTGCCCGTATTTGAGGTGGGACAGAAGTTGATGTTCTGTTGCATGCGGGGAGGACAACCTGAGAAGTTACAGGATGTGTGGATGGGACCTGAAACTGTTTCATGTGAAGAGGAAAAGATTCTTAATCAAAGATTATATCATCCATATCACCTAGAACTAAATACATTTATGGCGCTTGAAGTCTTTCCCTAGGTCTCATCTTGAGCAGAGTAGTGTTAAGAAATGCTCAATTGTAGGGGTTAATTCCTTGATCATGGAAAAGCCCCTCCCAAAAAACCCCAATTCAACATTACTAAGATAGGTACTTCTGGTTTAGCTGGTCATAACTATGATCAAGTCCCAATAATTTGGCCAACATGCAAGTTTTTTGAAGTTTTGGAGTCCCATTTAAAGGCTATGACTAACCTAAAATTCCTGACAACAAAGGCACCTATATACCCCTGACCACTGCAATAATTTGCCAGCTGCCCACCATGATGTCAGGGGACGCTCAAGTATAAATGCTGGTCCAAATGAATATAACATAATGTCACATACAACGCCTCAGAGGAACACCTTTTATACCTATGGTTTAACTGCCAATGGTGGGAGAATAAATATAATTATTCAAGGAAAAATTTTCCCATTCATATTAAGCTAAACAATTCTAATATTAATAAAAATTGGATGAAAGTAATTTTGCACGCTCAACTATTAGGACTGCTGATGTACTAAGCAGCTGCAACAGCCACAATGTCATGAGAATGCCAGGAGCAGATAGAGCAGCAGCCATGTGGTCACAAGAGGGCCAGGACTCTATACATTCTAAGAAAGAAGCCCAGAAGACCCATAGGACCAAAGAAATGGACTCTGCTGGGCCTGAACCAAGAAGCAATGCATAATCACATCTATATAAATATCTAATTTTTTTTAAATCAAATTTTTACCTTTGAACAGCCCTATCTCCAGAAAAAAACTATAGTTACTTTTTATGGTCATACAAACAAAGTAGCACTCTTTGCATAGTCCACCTTTTCTATTTTCATTTTTATTAGGGCAAATAAACCAAATATAGTTACATTGCTATAGGGTTCAGATTTAGCCTTCCTGGTGTTTGAAGAAGTTGTGAGAGTTCAAGTGCACTCTAGATTAGACCATGATATGTACAATATCAAAGCTTTGACATAGTTGGATGTTCTTAGACCCATGAGAAAAAGTTCTATGTATGTAAGATATATCTACTATAATTTGCTTGTTGGTACAGCTGGTGAACAAACAGATAATATAATCAGTGGCTCAACACCAAACATCAGCACCCTTAGAGCGAGTGGGCCACTTTGGTAATAAAAAAGATCATCATTTAAAGAAACGGTTAATGGTCATTCTTTTATATACATAAACGATTAATTAGCACCTTGATCCCATTATAATACTGGTAGAATTTGAGTGTGAGTCAAATCTAATCATTGGTTGATACTCTTATGGCGCTGATTTAAGTTTTAGCTCCCCTTGGAATATAGGTTAAATTTTGATCATGATATTATATTGCAAAAGGTCTTTTTCTACATTAACTCTATTCCTTTGTAACCTATTATTTCCAGAAAAAGTGGTAGACATTCCAATAGTACTTGCTACTAATGTGCAAAATCTCATCAAAGTTGGTTTGGTAGTTTCTGATATTACATGGACAACCTAGACCCCCTACATTTTTATTCATATATCCAAAGTGGACCTATAGCTTAGAACTAGGCTACCTTTTTAACATGTGCAACTGTTAGGCTTCACCCCAATGTGAGGGAAACCTCAACTTCAGGTTTTTGAATGTTTGGTCATTTTAACTTTCTCATATCTTAATTTAAACAATGATTTACTAAGTGAGGCATCATTAGTTTGATGGGCCAAAAATATCAAGCTACTATTCTGGCGCTTGATGATTTGTTAAGCTGAAGGCCCAAAATTATCATTCGCCTTGATGCTATATTGCCCAACCAATCCCCATTTTCCAAACCTGAATTTTAACCAAAATAATAAACAATATTACCTTGCCAACCCCATTCTGACAAGCTTAGTCAATTTCCCCCTATTTTCGCCTAGTCCCTATTTCCCTAGCCCTTTACTAGGTTTAGGATGGTATCAAACAAAGATCCTTTTTTTATTGGTCTATCTGCCTAGTTTATATTAGTTGTATTGCCTATTTTAAACAACTAAGATATGCCTTGTTCACAGCTAAGCTGCCAATTGATTGCCCTAAAGACTCAAAGGTCTGCTAGGTGATTATACTGTAGCTACCAACGACTAATATTTATGTAGCCTTTTTCTGGACCCACCTTCAAATTTACTAAAAAAATCAACAGCAGCAGAGTTTATAGCCAAACTAAGTTAAGCTAAAATATAGCTAGTAGTAAGGTAGATGAGTACAGATAATTTATTGCAAGAGTAATTTAACGAGGAAACCATATTTTATTTAATACCATACCATGCACAACGTACCTTAGGCACCCAAGATTCCCATCAATAGCCACCGCAAGGTTTTATATTATAGGATAAAATTAGTTTAGTTGAAGTAAGCTAACCAGGGGATAGATTTACTGACTGCATAAATAGCAAAAAATAGGAACCCCTAACAGATGAACCAAAAATCTATAATTTGAGCGTTCAAGCTGCAAAAAGAAACTCAAAGCGCAACCAGCCAGTTAGTATAACTCACTTATATGACCATAGTGGAAGGGGATGGGGTGACTTGGGGGCACATCACAGAAGCATCAACCTCATCCCAGAGCAAGGTACAGGTTGAGGTGGAGAGCAAGGGTATAATGGTATTAGCGGTATGCATCTCAATATTTCCTAAGGGTGAGGTACCAAAATCATGGCTCCAGGGACAAATCTGTCAGTATAAAAGGCATGAGCTTCTTCCGCTTGGATGTGAGCATCAGGAAGTTTAGTGTTTGTGGTAATATTATTGCAGGTAGTTTAGAATATTTGATTCTGTGTTACCACCGCAAGGTTTCTTATTATAGTCAGCTTTTTTACAAAAAAAATAAAAGTTCATGCTTTGACAAAGGGAGCAGGGCTGATGGGATGATGGGAGGAGGGATACCCCCTACAAGCATCATAATTGGCTTGGTGCCAGCTTTTCATTGGGGATGATGGTCTATTGAGGCAGCCGCTTTAAAAAGTGAGCCATTGGTCACTTTGTAATAGCAGTATCTATCTGGTGGCATAGTATTGAGAGGGAATTGGGCATCATATTTGGGGTGTAATAACCGTTTATAGTGGTGATCCAATAGTCCTATAAAATCACCCACTTCACTAACCTCAGCCAATAAGCCTCACGTTTCTGGTTGAACTAGCTTGGTGCAACGGCATAAGTCTGAGGCTTAATTAATAAATGAGAGAAAGCTTAGGATTGAAGTGTAGTCCAAGCTGATTTCTGATTAGCTGGGATAGCTATACTGGGCTGATGATGAGCCTGATTGATAGCACAGGAACTGCTATAGCAGCAGGCTTTGGTGAGGTTAGGAGTGTACTCTCTACAGAAAATGTTATGGGATCAATAGCGGGTTGATCACTGGTGGAGGTGGGCATGGATCTGGTGGAAGCTGCAAGGGAGGGGAAATAGGTTTTTGAATGATATAACTTTAAACAGGATAGACAGATCATCTACCTGTCCTTGATGCAGGCTCAGAACAGATGTTTGAGGGAAGAAGGGATGACTGCAAGGGGAAATTGACAGTAAAATTTTACTAGGATTAGGGTATATTGTGGCAAATGCTTAAAGCCCAGTGTGACAAGTGGCCCCATTTAGGACTATAAACTGTAGGGTGGGTTTTGGAGCTATAGGCTGCCAATATAATCATCAGCTCCTTGTGGAGCATTTTGGGGGATGGATGGGTAACTTAACAAACTGAACTACCATAGTTATATCTACTGAGAGCCAAGTGTGAGTTGTGAGGAGAGGTTAGCCCTAGAACACTAGGGGCCCAGTTGCCACAGTTGTAAAATCAGCTTCACAGGTGCAGCCCAGATCAAAATACCCCTTGTAGGGGTGGAATTCAAAAAAGCTAGTGGGTTGGTGCAACCCACTAGCTTTTTTGATGATGGCTTTGTCAGTATATGGAATATGTTCATATATTTGACCCAAAGGCCAAAATTGCATGTTGCTCTGGGGGATCACCTTGGGGCTCCAAGGCACTGCTTGGGTTTATGTGAGG
The DNA here is from genome assembly GCA_022478985.1 of Massospora cicadina. Lineage (NCBI taxonomy): Eukaryota > Fungi > Entomophthoromycota > Entomophthoromycetes > Entomophthorales > Entomophthoraceae > Massospora > Massospora cicadina. The sequence goes on along the minus strand of JAKSZP010003111.1, from coordinate 2,851 downwards.
TAGATATTGAGATCAATAGGAGGAACAATTCCAAAGGATTTTGGAGGACTGGATGACCCAATCCAAATAAATTTTCCGCTAGGTTGTAAAATGCTAGGGGGGTTTTGTTGCTGCCCCACACTAGAGCAGCCAGTGGGGGACCCAAGGATATTGGTCTAGAATCAGGTGGTGGAAGTTCATAGTGATCAATATACTTTAGTCATAAAATTTGCTTGGAAAGTTATACTGCACTATAGAAAGTATATACCCTGGAACAAAATTATCAGGTTAAAAATATCTGGGCTTGAGCATAGTTAGGTGCTAGCTTAAAATCTGTGGCTTACCATATGCATTAGATAGAATATTAATTTATGAGATTCCGCACAACTCGTCGAAATTGAATGGGTAGGTTCTGATTTAATTTGATCTAAACTCCGAGTTTTACTCATCCAAATTTGCTTATTATACTATACACTATATCACTTAATTACTAGGCTATTGGTATAAACCTTTGATGCTCTCATCTTTGAAACCTGAGTTGAGGCCTATAATCCACTCTTTATACTTGGAATACGTTAATTTCCTAGTAAAAGTTCTATCCCTGAGGATACTTTAATATCTAAGTACTTTGGTGTTACTTGATATGGGTAGCTTACCAGAGGTATGAGATGGATTAAGGCATCTTAGGCGCTATGCTATATAGAACGTTAAGTAATTTCAGTTAGTAATTAAAATAAGTTATGTTAATGATAAATTAGATCTTAGCTGAGTGAATAGACACAAGCTGCTTTTTAATGTTTAAACATGTATCCAAGCTTTTTTAAAGAAATTAACTTTAAAGTCCTATACCATACCCTACACTATGAGCTTAGCACCACCTTCTTAAAATCTTCATTAACTTTTTAAGCTTTAGAAGGGGTACAGGTCACTGGTGGCGGGCCAAAAGTTTGTAAATCTCATAAAGGGACCCTATAAGATACGCTAGTATATTTAAAGGTGGGAGATTTATAGATTGGAGCCTTCCACTAAATACCAAAAAACAAGTTCAAACTTAACTTTACACCTGAGGTTGAAATGTCATGGTAATGTTCCTATTGGTTGGCTTTACATTAATGCATACTAAAGCTCAGTGTAGAAATAAAGACAAAATAAAAAACTAGATAAAAACAAACATAAGAGAATAACTTTGAAGGTTAAAGTTTAAACTGGAAGGGCTTGGTCAACCTGCATTGCCCCTTAAATCTGCCTTTATATAAAAGTTTCGTTAAAACATTCATGTCTAACTCTTAATTACTACCTTAAGTATAACTTAGATTGAGATAGGTAGCTAATAAAACCCGTTAACCTTAGCCAATTTGCAAATGGCAAGCCATTAATGATAGAAATAAATGATATCTATCATTTCTGGATGGTAAATTCTGGCTAATTGGCATAATAAATTGGATCCCCTAATATTAGGATTACAGTTAAGAACTACATATTAGGTTTGCATTTATTATTTAAGGGATCCACAGTACCTGGCTGAGAAGATCTTTGACACAAATTAGGCTGGCTCACAAAAACAATAAATTAGGTTTTAAGTTTTAACAAGGACACGTTTTAATCAACTTTTAAGCGAGAGATTCCTTAAGGTAAAGTGCACAAGTGACTGCATATAAAACACCCACAAGTTTCAACTAGCCATAGTTCACCAACCATGATGGTAGGCCATTTAAGGGCCCACCGGTATCATCAAACTTAGCAAACCTCAGTTGACCAAGGTAGGGCACATACCACAACTGAAATTTTAGGTCCCAATTTCTCACCCTCCCGCCTTTTTAGATGCATCATCTCAGATCATGCACGCATATGTTAAAAATCAAATTAAACTATTTAGATTAGGTGCCAGTTGAACTTCAAGGCAAGGTAAGGCCATTGTTGAGTTGTTGACTGAATCTAATTATTGGATATTAGATAGGGACATGATTATGTTAACAAGCTTAATTTATTATGAATCATATCATATATCAGTGATATAGATAAGGAATATTTTAAGCTTATGTACAGCTTAAGATTTGTGGCCTAGCGATTCCACTTAATAATATTTGACTATGATGATATGGGCATGGGGGCTTTGTTGGTTTAGTCAGACCTATAATAATAGCTGACTAAATAACCTGGGCACGTGGGCTTTGTTGGTCTATGTCAAAATTAGTTTTTAATGTCAATCAAGTTTTTGATCAAATTAATTACTAATTAGTGGTACAAATCGCCTTGGTATGTGCTGCCAATTTCTTGAGATGAGTATCAGTTCAGCTATTTACAGATGCGTTAGAAATGCTGTCTTGAATATATTCTGAGTTTGAGACTGACTCTGAGATGATTGGGATGTTTTGAGTTGAATGGATTGTAGACCCTCAAACAAACTCGTTACTTTCTCTGGCCAAGTGCCATTGAAATTGAGGTGTCATGGGTAAGATGTGGTGAACATCAAACCCTATAAATTATTCCAAGTCATTACTAATAAAAAACAGCAAATATTCCTACAGTTCTATAATTTAATTTATAAGCTCTCATATTAAAACTTTACGTTGTGTTATGTTGAGGATTTACTTAGGATCAGGAAGATCAGGGCAGCGTGCCATCATCAAAGTAACAACATGATAATACAACTTCCAGTAGAATTACCAAGGAGTTATATCTTAATTATAGTCACCGTCTGGTCTGTTATCTTCATACAATAGACGTTTGAAACTCCATCTTACCTTATAAGAAGAACCAGTCACTCTCAATATACCAAAAATTCAACAAGTGGCGCTCATGGCTGGGAATGCAGATGGTGACCGCGGCGAGTATGGGAGTAGTCCCAATCAATTATGTAGAACTATTACTG